>VYZV01030372.1:43989-56630 GCA_013401275.1 Pandion haliaetus | reverse complement strand
AAAGAAAAAAAAAAGAGAGCGAGAACAAGGACTACAAGCTGGAGTCACAGACTTCCTTATTGATTAGAGTCATGCTGGGAAGATACTAAAATAATGCTTTTCTCAGCCAAGCTTCTAGCATGATTCTTCTCTGCCAGCTAATAAGAGAGAGAAAAAACCCCAACATGTAGTATATTTCGGTTTGCTTTCAATCATTATGTGTGGGTCTTACTTACCAGGTTACAGGGTATGGATAGAAAAAAATAAAAAGTGCCACACCGAATTACTTAGTCCTGTAACTATTTTTGTGCCACATGACAGAAAGACTCCACAACACTCTTACTACCAAGAAATGGGAAGACTTTTCAGTATACAGGATCAAACACAGACAAAAGGGAAAATCAACACATCCAACTACGTATTTCTGAATAGATTTCACTCTAGATACCCACTAACTTCAGAATAAATAAAATGAGCAATGATTCCCACAACACAGTTGGCTGATTGTCAAAGGAACCCCATGAGATTGCACACCTTCCACTTCTACCACCTGTGGTAACCTCTATCCAAGCAATCCAAAGTTCTAGCTACTGCAGGACCAGCTGCAGAGGGGAAAGCAAAACCAAAACCACACACAAATGGAAAACCACAGGTTCTCAAACAAGGATAAAGATCTATGACACAACTGCCATCACTTCAGAAAATAAATAAATGGTTAAAGAGCCCCTTGTAATCATTACAATTTTTTTGCACAAAAAAAGTCTGTTTTAAGCCCCACATGCAGCACTGCCCTCAAGTCCTATTTTGCAAAACCTTCCATCAAACAATGTCATCACAAGGCAACCACACTGACTTAAATTAGGGCAGAAGTTGGACCAGAAGAATTCTTTGTTGAATATGAGCAGTGGCATTCAAGCCACCTGGCTCAAAAGGGGCATTCCCTGTCACAGTGCCTGGGCAAAACTCTCTCTCTTGCTTTGGCTTCTTCTCTCAGGGTATTTCAGAGGCACTCCAAAGGTGACGGAGTATGTACTTACATGCTCAGTAGCTCCTACAGTGACTTTTAAAACTTGTGTAAACTTAGAACAGAGCATTTATGGGAACTGTAGAAACACAGAGAGAAGTACAATTTCACACTAAATTATAGAAAACTGCTGAAGTTTAAAAACACGTGTTTGTAAAAATAACAGATTGCTAAATCACTGTAGTTGCATGCTTTGTACGACTCAAGGGAAAAACCATACTGTTGATGGTGTTTGTCACCAGCATTTCCAGGAAAACATAAGTCTGTAAGTTAAGTTCTTATGTTCATAGTTGCCCTCAATTTTGACAGATATACTGACAACATTAAAGTCCATTATGCAACCAAGGCCAAGGCCATCTCTCCATAGCAGATTTTTGCCCTGTCAAACATTCTAGGGGAAACAAAACATACTTAAACAAGACCTAAATCATACCCATTAGCACTAAAGCTGTGTAAATTGTGCTATACCAACCTGGAATATGCTTTGGTAAACAGAACTAACTCGACTACAGTTTTATACCACAAACACATTACTGTGATGATATCTCCAAAAAGCAAGTAATCCTACCAGACAATGACCACATCAGTCTACTTTTTGGAGTGCTCAATACAAGACCTGGTCAGAAGGCACTTACGAGCCACAAAGAAAACTCCAAACAATTAAGAACTTTGATGATCTAAACAAGCAAGCATTACATTATATGCATAATTTCTACCTATATGTATGTTCTATTCATTAAAAAAAATACGTAACTCCGCAGTGTAACTGAGGTGCAAGGGCCACAAGTGGCTTTAGAGAAATCCATGTTCAGTAGTAGTTTTATACTGCTGTGTATTGTACTCCCACTTACATCTGAAGAATGGAAACTAAAATGTGGGTGGGTTGTTTTTTTTATAATTTAAAAAAAGCAAGGCAACTTCCCCCTTCACCTAGATTTCACAGCATCTGTCAAGCCGATTGATATATGATGCACTACTCATTGCCCTGCACCATCCTTTATCCAGCTTGCTTCTTGTCCACTTTCTCTCAGTTCCTGAGTAGCTCCTCGAGACGGAACTGTTTTGCCAGGCATAGATACCTGTAATAAAACTGCTAGTCAGCAGTATTGAGGAAAATCCCTTTTCCCACTCATTCCTTATGTCCTATCTGATAAGACAGAGCAGGACAATCACTAGTATTTACGCTTCTACAGTTACAGAAGTAACTTAGTTTTCAATAGATAGCAGTCATCAATATCAACTCAGCCCATTAAAAAAAAAATAAATTAAGTAGCAGTACCTTTAAGCCCCCAAATTACCTGAGTTAGCTGAGGCAAAACAACCTAGGGAGCAAGATCAACAATTTTCTTCTATCTTAGGGTTGACATTCCTGAGGCTTGAGAGCACTGCTTATGGAAAAGCAAGTCACATGTTCAAAAATAAAAAGGGCACATAATAAAGGAGAGGAACTGTTTGTAAAAATGTGAATTTGGCAACAGCTCGATGTTCTGCTATTATGAAGGAGTTTGACAGAATTTAGCATTCAAGTTCCGAGTGACTTGCGTTAATCTATGTGAGTCGCTGTACCACCGATTCAAAAAAAATGGTAAAAACAACTTCTTGTTACCTAGCAATGAGTCTAATAACTAACAATATTCACTAACATCTGAGGTCGTCTCTGCTGGTGTTTGAACCTGTGAGTGGAAGAAAGACACCGTGGAAGATAAGGCTCAGTTTATTGACTTTATTTTATTTTTTAAATGGTTGCTATTGCTGCAAGAGTTCCCTGGGCAAAAAAGACCAACTAGCTCTTCCTGTCTTCTTAGATTTTTGTGAAGATACTGTCTACTTGTCACAGCAGAAGCATTCATCTAGGACAGTGACTTCAGGCTATTGCTACATACTGCCACGGTCTGCAGCCAACATCTCACAAAGTCATTGCATACAAAGTTCTAGTAAGCTATGGAAGCTCTGAGGTTAACGAATCATATGGAGACCGCCTCTGCCCCTTGTCCTTCCCTTTTTTTGTGGCATATCAGTAAATACAAGTAACTCTGATATTAAAATTTCTAACAATGCAAGAATACTTATTTTCAGCTGAAATAACTTGATTGCCCAGCTATCTGCATAATAGAGGGGAACACCATAAATCCTTAGTTTTACACATTTACCTGCAGAGTACCTTGTTTAAAGATATATATCCACATTTAGATAAGTCAGTACGATACCCACCTAAGCATCCCATTTCAATGAAATGGTTCTGTTGCAATATTATCTTTCACTTGCAAGGGGAATTCGTCTGAGCTAATGATGCTTCTGTCATCCTCTCTGGCCTTGCTGTGCACATATCACTTAAACTGCTGCAGTGCAATGCAATCCTGCCACAAGTGCTGCTTTGGCTCGTACTGCTTTGCAGGCAGGTGACAGGCAGTTTCACAATTAAGACTGCCTGACTGAAAGCAAGTAAAAATAAAGACAGTGAGTGCTTCAGAACAAATTGCTGTCAGAAATAGCAGTCTTTCACTGTCCTTGTTTTTAGTGGCACTCAGTGTTTGGGGAATATCAAACCAGCTGTTAAACCCTCCAACTTGCCTTCCTTGTTGCTTGAGATTCAACTCTTACTCAGCTTTTACACATCCCATCCTTTCATTCCTTGTACTGTCATAGTTTTATAGTTGTCCCATACTGCCCCTGGTCCCATCTGTAGTTCAATAGTCACACTGCATTAAAGAAGTCTTGCCAGAGATCCACTCCACTCAAAGCCTCCACTCAAGAGATGCCCGAGAACTTTGTGGAGGTAGCCACAAGCAATACACCTCTCCTTATGGCCCTAGAAAGCATCATGTAATCTGGGATAGCAATTAAGGAGATCTAAAATAGAAAGACTCAGACAAATACCTGAATAGCAGATATTAAAGAAATCTCTGCTTAACTTTGTAACTTAAGGCTAGTCTTAAAGCAGGCAAAATAGCCTCTTATCATTAAGATTACAATCATTTTCAAGTAACACAAATATTCTTAAAGTGAGTCATAAATGAAGCTGCTGTATTACCTAAGGTGATGCTGCATTTTAGTCTCTCCCACGTCCTAGAAATGGAAAGACGTTGGCATTAGTAGCCTGTGCAATAAAAAAAACCAAATCACATTTGTAGCTGCTTGCTGCAGAATAACAGAGAAGTTATTAGAGGACCCTGGATAAGACAGAAGTACGATCCAAAGCCTCCTAGCTCCTCTCCTTACAGACAGCACACCAAAGATGACAGAAAGGCTTTTAAACTCAGAACAGCAAGAATTGATTACAAGTTTATTACAACTAGAATAACCAGCATTTTCAGTAGAAGAAAGCCAAAGTGATCAAGTGGGACAGAACATAAATGAAAGAGCATAGAAGCAAGTATCTCCCTACACACTGCATCTTTTCAGGCGTGTTTTTACTTCTTGTTAATCAAGGGGCTTTCTCTGTTGCATCGAAGTGCATTTTCTCTGGTCCCCAAGAAACTAGAGACCACAAGAGACCACACGATTTGCTTGCCTGCCAAGAAGGCTGCCCGCACTGATCCCACTCCTCTCTTCTTAACGGAACATGACACAAATTGAGAAAAGACAAATACTGTACATCATACAAGGTAAGTCAGTTTAGGCTAAGTACTTAAGACTGGTCTAATCAACCACCAGCTGACACAGAGACTGTGCTTCAACTATAAGAGTCTGTCCTCAACCATTTTTCAGATGTCCATAACCTTCCTTCTTTCTCTGCACAACAGACAAATTTCTACATACTGCAGCCTACATTGTCATTAGCATGTATTTAACATGGTATTTCAACTGCAAACCTCTGTAGAGCATCATCCACAGTAACTCATTCTCAGGAGACTGCAGTGACTCAGACCTCCAAGGCAACAAAGAAGCACCTGTTCGGTGTGTTTACCCTCAAATGCACCATATGGGTTGCTACACCATAGATGAGACTCCACACAAATTAAAAAAGAAAAACAAACAAAAAACAAAACCACAAAACCACCAAATTCATACGCTGGTTGACTCACTTCATGCTAAATTCAGCCATTTAAAATGTTTTATTGTAATTTAATTGTTCAGAACACTGTTATGGTAACAGCCAAGCCCAATGAAGAGGCCAAAGAGCAAGGAGAGCACCAAGGCCTGTGGCACAGATATCATTCTACTACAGCACCAGGGAGAAAAACTATCCCAGATAAGCAAAGCCCACCAGACACTGACCCCTATCTTTCCAAAACAAAGTCTAGTTTCTTGTCTAGTCTTGAGAGTGGAGACCCTAAGGACCCAATCGCTTTCAGTTTTCCTTCATTTCCTGAAGCAACTCTCCACTTGAAGTCTTAAGGGATGTCAAGTTGAATCTACTTACAGGAAGGACAACACTTATTGCCTAGAAAGTTAAACCTTGTTTTCTCTTAATGAAAATAATTATTTTCCAACTTCTCAACCAGGAGGCAATCCATGGGGTACCTTGCTGTGCGAGAGGTTCAGCAAGGTGACTTGTTCCTCAAGCGAGCCAGCTGCTGTTGGTATCACAGGAGGAGCAAAGCAGTAGATGAACTGATGCATTTCTAAACAAAAAGTGCAGCAAACTGGCTTCTAGGGACACAGTCAATCCCAGAAAAATGTTTAAGCAGATGAAGGCTGTGGGAAGTCTCCAAATGCTCAGAATTCTGGCTGACTCTAATCAATATTATCATCATCTCATTTCTGTAAACATTTGTTGTTATGTATTTTGTTCAAATGCAACCTTCTGTTCTCCTTTTAATTTCTCTCATGTTTCCAGTTTTGTTTACATTGCTTTGATTAAGATGGTGCCGTTGCTTACCCTATTTTAGAGGGGCAGAAGGCGGAGGCAAAAACTTTTTCCAACTCTTTCTTCTAGACAAAAGCTGAGTATCAGGAAATCCCTTTTGAAAAATGGATGGCAGAAAACGCAAGATCTTTCTCTCTGTCTCCCTCCTCCAAGTGATGAGGAATACCACATTTGCACATGGCTATGTGTTTTGGAGCAATGCTACACACTCGATCAGATTTTGAAAACAGTGCTGAATGGCTCACATAACACATCTAGAAAACAGTAAAATCATCAACAAAAAAGGAAAGCATAACTCTGCCCTTCAGCTTGCATACAAGGACTTCAGAGACCAAGTATTAGATGCTTTTCTCTATCTTCCCTAAGCTTTTCCTAAGAGACGTGTTTGGACCATGTAATACAGAACACCTCACAACCCTAAGATACAGTTTTCTAATGAGGCCTGATAAACTAAAATCTAGTTTTTGTTCATAGAAAATTAGACTTTCAAGTCAAGACCAGCAAAACAGAGTGAACATAAAGGCATTTATTATCACACATTTACAGTAAAATTAATCAGAAGCATACTTGGGCTGTAGTAAATTGCTTCATAATAATCTGAATAACCAACACCTTGCTGGCCTATGAAGTTCTTCCCCAGGATACAAGGAAAAAGAGGAGCATACCATAATTAGACAACTGTCCACAATTTTTCTCTCTAGAGAGATTTTATAATTGCTTGTCTGGAAAAATTGTGAGTATTAAGAACGAAATGGACAATTGCTTAAGACATCATTTACATCAGAGCTGTCTGCAAGATGCAAAAGGGCCTCCAGGTATCAGGTCTTTATCTATGACTCTTGGACTATTTCTTCCCTTCTTCAGAAAAAAATGGGCATTGATTTTTTTCATCTGAGCTTTGCTATCTTTCCCTGAATTGCCAATTAGAGGCTAGCAGAATAGCAGATATTCTGTTAGTAAAGTAGACTAGTAACACGGTATTCACACAAGAAAGCACGTCCCATTTCTTAGCTTAAATGACCTCCTTCCCTTGTAGATCCCTAAGACTATTCAGCTTTAGCAAATAATAAAAATTAAGAGCAAATGATCCTGAATACCTGAAAATAAATATAGTGTTGTATTGATGTCTTGTCAATTTAGTATATGCTGATCCATGTAGTTTAACTATTTCTACAGTAGTATTCTACTACTGCCACGTGCACATGCTTTCAAGTGCTTGGCAAACAATTCCAAAGGTTTTTGCAATCAAGTGGAAGACAGAGAAAACAGCCATGAGAATGAGTAATTTCACTGCAATACTGCCATAATCCAGAACACTATCATTTCTATCACCAAGACCTTCTCTCTGGTACTTTCTCATCTCACTCTTGCACTCTGTGACCTTCAGCTGCATCGCCTTGTCTTTTGTGCCCAGCAGCTGGCCTTGTCCAGTCCTACACCTACACTCAAGGCATTGCTACCATTGCCAAGAACTTTATTCCACAGCCCTTAATGGTTCAGCAGTAACAAGCCTTCTCTTTCCCATCCCAAAAACCTCTTTCATCTTTTTTCCCCAGGAAGTTGTGCCCTCCAAGGTGAAAGGCTTAAAACACAGCATCACTGAAGAGGTTCAGTACAAGATTTGTTGCCGTCGCTACATTTCAACATTCAATGAAGCTTGTGACCTTTCTAGTTGAGTCACTGCTCCTTCCACATTCTCTCTTGTTCCAGGAATATTCTTCATTTTATGCACATGGTTGAATAAGATCTTAAAAATAGAACCCATGTTTATTCATATGGACATTAGAGATTCTTAAGGACTTCTAATATGTCCAACTTAATTTCTTTCCGTAATGGAAGGATTATTCTCCTTTTCCTGTGTAGTAGTGTTACACAGCAGACTGTGAAGGGGCAAGGCTTTTCATTTCACTAAGACCAAGCCCCTTTTAGAAGTGTTCTGTGTAGACTGAAGAAAGAAATAGATGAAGCTCTTTCTTTTGGACTTAATCAAAACTTAAGTAATCAAATTTTGAGCTGTAGAGATAAGCAGGTAAAAACAAGCATATGCTTTGAATTTAAAAAGTAAGAGAACAAAGAGCTACAATTTATAACCTGAAACTTTGCTATTGAAAATACCCAACTACTATTATTTTTCCCTCCAGAGGGAAAAAGCCTCAGAAAAACAAAAACTACCATCAATCCTCATGTTCTAAGCAGCTAAGGACAGCTTTTCTGGCCCTCCAGGCATCAGCTATGAACATTACACTGGTTAAAGCCTGCAGAGGAACTTCATCTTTGTTTCTCAATCATCTGAGACAGATGGGTATTTAAAAATCATGCATTTGTTTTATATACCTCAGCAAGTAAATGACATTTACAATACAATAAATCCATCACTGATGGACGCACTTGAACAAGGGATGCATACTTCTGTGCTGTATCTTGTCTGCCTCAATTTTTAAGGACACATATGTCAATCTCATTTCTTATTTCTTGCTATTAAGAAGCAAACTGCATTAGATTTTCATTTATCTTGAAATATTGTTACCATTCTCAAGCTTTACAACAGCCTATTTCTTTTTTTTAAAATTGCATTTCACAATTTGATCAACCCTACCACTTTGAAAGCTTTTTCAAAGAAACAGCCAGCTGAAGCCAAAAGCTGCATTGTATGAAAATTACACATACAATTTACGACCCGTTTCTGAAAGTTTCATCTGAACTCCATAAAGATTTCAGAAATTCAGAGTATTTACGTAATTACCTTGTGTACTGCTTGACTAGGTAAGTGAGTGGAAATCACTTCTTACGATCAATTGTGTTCTCCGTCTAATCTTTCCTTGACCCTTCATTCCTGCGTCTTTACTACGCAGGATATTAAAGAGAATCTGTGGTATTTGCCAATGAATTAGTTACATTCTACTGATTTGTTGAGGTAAGGCAAGTTCTTACCTGTCCTAAATACTTAAAAAATAAATAAATCAACACAATACATGCATTTGAAACCCAAGAGGGAAAAAAGATCTGCAACAAGCTAAACTAGTAAGAACTAATCTATTGAACAGAGAAATCAAATTGAGGACTCTTTCTGTGACAAACACAGGTAGTGACATTACTTGTTTTGCTGTGAAGTGAACATGATGAATATCAAAACCTATGAAATAGCTTTGCTTTAGAAGCCACATCATGTGTGAGCACAGCCAGGTTCTTCGCATTGACAGCCAGCAAGAATACTGTAATACAATTCACAAACTTCTTCAAACAGACTCCATTGTACCTGTCTGCTCACCACTATGTTTCCAGCCTTGCACTTAGCTCTGCACTCTCCATGCAGAATCTTTTATTTCGACTACAGAAGCCACCACGCTCACGTTGAGACCGCAAGACCTAGCGGGGAAGCAGAAACGCTGCACCTGGACTTCAAGAAGCTTTGTTAGTGCAGATGATTCACAGCAGTGCCAGCAATCTAAACTTGAAGCTGCCCAAGACTAACATTCAAAAATATTACTCTCAAAGCTGATTTTGGGAACCACCATCCTACTGCTTTCTTTTAACATGGCACCAAAGACCCGCCTCTAGCCCTACATATCTTCCAAGGGACCCAGCTATGTCTGTCAGATCCTGAAGAGAGTTTTCACATGACCTTTGCGTTTCCAGCTCAGGTACACTCTGGCCAGCATTTCTGATCACGTCTGGAAAAGGTGCAAATGAACAGCATCCTCCCACGTGCACTGATTCCTTTGGAATTGGACTGCAGCATTCTACTGTTTAAATTATTTGGCATACAACACACACAAAGAAGGATGCGTGAGGATACATCTTGCTTGCAACGAGTGGAAGTCGGTGTTCTCAGCACCGGGTCTAACTGCAGGATACCCCCACCATCCAAACAGCATAGCAAGAGGCATTTCTCTGAAGCACTGTAATCTTTTTGACAAACGTTCACTCCTCGGAAACATTTTTGTTATGAAATTGTAAGTCTTGGCAATTCAGACTCTCCATGTAAATAACAAGAATGGAATTTTGGTTAAAAATTGATCTCAAAACAACAGTGAGCCTTTCCTCAGGTTATACTTGCCCCAGTAATGCTGTTCCCAGCTGGAGCAATTTCCAAAAGCCCTAAGCGTGCGCACTCCTGGTACACTTCAAATGGAGCTGCTAATAACTGCATCTGTGAAAACGGTGTCCTTCACTCACTTCATCTAACACAGGAAAGATAATTAGCAAAGCATACTTATGATCTATCCAGGTCATTAAATGGGTGTTTAAATCGGAACGCACTTCGCTGAATCAAGACCTTTACGTGCTAGCCTTGCACTTTAACTTCTAACAAAGACAATTTTGTTAAAGCCTGTCAGAAAACTCATTTCAAAAGCTCTCTGCAGTCCCCAAGAAAGAGAGTCTGTTGTCTCCAACAGGGCAAAATCTGGCAGGCAGCTGGAGAAGGAAGAGTCAGTAAGGCAGTTCATACTTAATGTCTGGCTGGGGAGAGACAGTTCCTCCCAAGACGAAGAACTGCAAGAGAAGAAAGATGTCAGTATTTCGATCTTCAGTATGAAATAGAAGCTACATGCATAAGCCATCAAATACCAGAAAAGGATGAACTGACAGACGTACCAGGACAGGACAGTAAACAATACAGACTTGTTTACTGTACATCAAAACAGAATCAGCAAAAGAAACCCAAAAATCCTGTCCTGGTTTTGGCTGGGATAAAGTTAGTTTTCTTTCTAGTAGCTGGTATAGTGTTATGTTTTGGATTTAGTATGAGAAGAATGTTGCTAACACACTGATGTTTTCAGTTGTTGCTAAGTAGCGTTTATACCAAATCACAGACTTTTCAGCTTCTCATGCCCAGCCAACAAGAAGGCTGGAGGGGCACAAGAAGCTGGGAGGGGACACAGCCAGGGCAGCTGACCCAAAGTGGCCAACAGGGTATTCCATGCCATGTGACGTCATGCCCAGTATATAAACTGGGGGGAGTTGGCCGGGGGCGGGGGTGTGCGGATCACTGCTTGGGAACTAACTGGGCATCGATCAGCAAGTGGNTTTTCCTGATTCTCGCCCCCTCCCACTGGGTGGGGGGATGTTAATGATCAGCTGTGTGGTGCTTAGTTGCTGGCTGGGGTTAAACCATGACAATCCACAAGGAAGATACTCTAATCAAAATACGAAAGAAAATCCACTGTGTTTTGCTACCTTTCAATAACCTGCAAAACTGTTATATTGAAAATGGTAAGGAAAAGCAATATAGAAGAGTCTTCCAATAAGAGACAATACATTCACACGGTTGTCAACCAAGCCAATATTATTGCTGTCATTAATCAGTCACCTTTCAGGATGAGGTGCTTTCTTTTAAAAAATTCTTGCACACAAGTGACAACAGCACAACATAAAAAGTATATGCTCTGTTTAAAACTGTCACATGTGAGTTACCCAAATCAACATTTTCTCAATACATTACTTTATCATCCAATGTAGACTTGGACAAATCTTCTAAGTTAAGATAGAGAAAACCAGATTGAGTCACTACCCCACTAAACAGTTCCAGTAAGCAAAAATAAACAAAAAAGCAAAACAAAACAAACAAAAAAACCCCAATGCAAAAAAACAATGAGAAAACCCACTATTTTTTTTCTTAAATTACAATTAAACAGTTCTAGAGTTTTAAGTCTCACGGCAGACAAAATATCAGGGACAGCAATGAAGAGGTGTCAGTGTGTTCTTTGGTGAAATTGATGGAAATATCCAACTGGATATAAAAAACCTGCCACCATGAGAATGGCCAGACAGTGGGAAAAGTTAGGCAGAGCAGTTGTGCTGTCTCCCTCCTTGGAGTTTTCAAGGCCCAAGGACATTGGACTAGGGACCTCCTCAGGTTCATTCCAGCTTGAATAATCCTATGATCTTATGTAAGAAATTCGGACAGCCTGACATCATTAAAGCTGGAATTTTTGACTTTTTAACCCACTTCAATTAAAAAACATAAAAGCTTAAAAATAAGCTACTATTCAGCTTTCCATTTTGATACTTTCAACAGAAACATGAACAGCAGAAACTCTGCACATCTCTAGCAGAGAG
Source organism: Pandion haliaetus (assembly GCA_013401275.1). Lineage (NCBI taxonomy): Eukaryota > Metazoa > Chordata > Aves > Accipitriformes > Pandionidae > Pandion > Pandion haliaetus. The sequence goes on along the minus strand of VYZV01030372.1, from coordinate 44,757 downwards.
CAGCTGAAAGCCACAAGCAGTAAGTCACTTCAGACATAAATATTTTACCTGGAAACACTGTATTTTCCTTTTGTTTAGTATAGCATTTCCTGTTCTATGATTCTTGACAATATGACAACTGTAGATTTGTAAAGGAAGTCAGATTTATGTAAGATGTGGCAAAGAAAAAAAAAAAAAACCCTTGCCTATTTTTCCTACTGAGTAAATGGGACTCAAGGCTGACTTCCCTGTTTTATTTAAAAAGCAAACTTTGGAAGACTTCTGAATGTCAATACTATGATGCATTACATCGACGTTTATCTTCCCAAGATTGCAGATATACAGTAAAACCTGAAGGTGATATTTTTCATCTCTGCTGCAAGGTGAACTGTGGAATAACAGGAATATGAATTACAAGATGCATCTAGCTCTTGCAGAAAGTTAGTGAAAACTGTAATTTTTAGCTGCTGCAAACAAGCTGCCTTTACATTTTAGCTTTTGCTAATTTGTTGTGGATTTAAACCTCTGTCTGATAGGTGCTGGATTTTTCAAGCTGATGTTCTAGAGTAGGATGGATACATTTCTACAATCAGACTACTTCTCCGCTACACATTTTTGTCCTGCCTGTGTGCCAACACAAGCAGAGGCTTACACCCGCATGCTGAGCTGGGTTAAGGACTGCCCGCAGCCAGCTGAGCGAGCAAGCCAAATGAAGTTGGCATCCATAAGCAAGGCGAACACCAGTGCCGAGCTAGTTCAAAACAGGAGTGTGTGGGAGGAAAAAAAAAA
>VYZV01030372.1:30651-43982 GCA_013401275.1 Pandion haliaetus | reverse complement strand
AAAAAAAAAAAAAAAAAAAAAAAAGCTACCAGGAGCAAGGGATAGCTGAAAAACACAGAGGAGAGTGCCCTAGTAGCATGACACACAGAACACAGCTGCCTCCCCAGGCTGCTTAGGACAACTACTTGTGCATAGGCATACAGCCGAGCGGTAAGGACCACGCAGCCCTGCTCCATGCTCAAGAGTCCTCCTCAGGACCTCTGCGGGGCACTGAGGAGAACAAGTACCTGCAGGCTGGCAGGAGAGCAGCTGCCTGGCTCAAGGGAGCATTTGCTTCTTTTGTACCTTTAAAACAAAAGAACTGAATATAACTAAACAAAAAAAACCCAAACCAACAAAAAACCCCAGAGTGCCTCTCTCTAAACCCTTCTTCCCCCTTGGAGGAGACCCACTTGCTGTGCTAAGGATGGGCAGGTGTAAAAGCAGCACACTTGTATCCCTACTGAATTTAGGGCCAGACACTCATGGTATGCTAAGAGCATCAGAAAAAATAGGCAGGCCTGCCCAGTCCTGTGGTTTTCTGAGTCACTGCACCCAGATCCCATCTCAGTCTGGGTGTTCCAAGTGTTCCTATGCAGGGAAAGCCTGTAACAGTACAACAGACTGTTTCGGGGGGTCTGCGTAATGGCTGCTGTTTCCCTTCCCAAAGCACCCAGGACTCTTCTTCTAGTGTTTCCTGTGGTAAGTGTTAATGGTAATGCAGGAACACCATTACGCCCTAAACAAAAGGACATTTCTGTTCAATATTCTTAGCAGTATGAATCTCCCTTTCTTCTTCTAAACCAAAGCTACAAAAAGAAGATTATTTTCCCTCTCACTACAGAATTAAGGAGACAGCTGCATGTTCTTAAATTCTGGGAGGAGAGGGAACGCGTGCATAACCAGTGGTTGCCCTGCACTAGGTGAGGGCACTTCTCCCTTTTCAGGAAAGCTCCAAGGCTCAATAGAGTTCTCATTAAAAATACATATAAAATGGTGACTTTTGACAGTATGATGATTTGAACACATATTTCTAGATCTCCAGTACTAGCCTTTCCTTAGAAAATGCACCCAAATGTCAGGCAGAACTGCCTTCCACATAAGTATTTTCTCACTCTGCTATCCACTCTTCTATGCCACTGCAGCTAGATAGGAAAGGGTAGTAGGGAATGTGCCAGTCTAGTGCAGCTAGACCACATGCTTTAAAAGCAAAAATGTATGAAGGCAAAAGAACATCGCAGAGGTTAACATGCATTGGGCTAAAACCAGCACTGGTTATAAAACATTATAGAGTTGCCATAAGTGCTCTTTTTTATATGGTTTGAAGTTTCTTTGAGTCCTATAGCTGATACAGTATAAAAACAGTTAAGCAACATTAAGGTCTGACAAAATTAACAAATGCATGCGGGGGAGAAAATGGACTTCCTACAGGGAAGTTGTTGGGGTTTGGTGTTAGACTATGAATAGATCTCCTAAATATACACTGCTGGAAGGCTTCCTTTTGTAAAGCCAAAGTGACTTACAGAAAGTCACCTACATACAACCACATACAGGAATATTTAATGGGTTCAGCTATAAGACACTGATTCTGTATCTGAAACCGTAACTTCCTCATCAGTAAAAGCGGGCTTAAAAATAAATGCCCATGCATTTTAGTAAATATGTAAAAAGTATATCGCTCTGGACTCAGGAAATCTCAGGTTTGAGAATGTAGAAAGGAAGATGATAAAATACAATTATTTCTGATAAGTGAAAGCATTCTCACTGATGAACATTTTAAGGCAGAGTCAAGATTATTCACTAGTTATTAAAATATATTTTTGAAGCACTGACCTAAAAAGTATAATGAATTCTGCCTGCAACTTTATGCCTTTGGAAACATTAAGTAGTAGTTTATGGTTGTTAGATAAACCAATTGAATAGATAAAAGTCCTGCCTGTTTCTTAGAAATTAACAGCTGTGAACCATTCCTGAAAATTAGGATTGCTGGGATTAGACTGCAAACTGTATTTTGACAAGTTATCAGTACAGACTAAATTCTTGCAAATATCGTGCAAGATAAAACCTGTTCAAAAACCTGTTCAAGCTGCCTCTCCTTTGCAGCAACGTTAACCGGCCAAGTCTATTAGTGAAAACTTTGGTGCTTAGCGTTTAAGGCTGTGAAGACTTCTTTAATCATAGAGACATGAATTGTAGAGTTTAAAATGAAACAATTTTTTCCCCATAAAAACCTGAGCATTTTATATCCTGTGACAAACCTGTTAGGAGACAGATGGCCCAAGCTATTACAGAGGATAAAGTCAAGAGAAGTAGTCTGATCATTTATCTTTCTTCCTTACTTCCAGATATCCGTATCACTTAATAACTTACTGCAATGCAAGAAAACTCTTAAGCTGTTGAACAGTGGGTCGTGAGAATAAGCCTAATTAACTCCCCAAATTCCCACAAAGAATGGATGAGGAAAAAACCAAACCGACCAGGAAAAAAAAGAAATAAAGTGAACTATTCATCCTTCAGCTGAGAATGAGATTGGAATAAGAACCCGGAATACAAGAGATCAATGCACCTCATTACACTAACATGGACTTGTGCTGGCTGCAGTCGATCAATGATCGCCATCAAGCCTCCTTGTAAGGATCTAATCATACCTTCATCACCTGATGAAAACATACAGGACTGTTTAAAAAATTTATTTTTTTCTAAAAAAAGATACTGTATTGTTTCCAGGAGATAAAAAATTATGTCAAGATCTGAAAATCAGTGTCTTGCATGCCTTACTGTAAGGCCAGCAGCCTCTCTGTTCTCAGCTTAACAGCAAAAACGTAACTAGCTACCTCTGATTACCTGCAGTCCCTGTGTGCATTTCACCACACACATACGTGCAAGTCAGCTTGGATCTAGAAATTATGCACCCCTGGGAAATTTCACCAAAACAAACACCTCCCAAAGAGGCACAAGGCCTCTCTCAACCGCAAGATCTAGGCATATGGGAATCAGACAAAGGGGACATAGGACAGATGAACTGTGCTCAAGGACAGCAGATTTCAAAGAATCCTAATTATTTTTAAAGTAGGCCAACCCCCAGGACATATCCATTTCATCCAGAAAAATTAATCCAGCCTGCTCCCTGCCATCCTCTTTTCCCAGGGCCCCTCAGGCATACACAAAGATTAAAGGCTACATGAACTATCCAGGCAGTCTGCTCCCTTTTATCACATGAGCTTGACAACTCCCCTGTCATCACCAGCCTTGGTAGAAGATAATAACGGGAGCAAAACTTGTTAACTCCCTGAGAGGTGACTGACATGACTATTCGTGGAAAAGGTAAGTCTGCTCTCTAATACGGCGATTCCGCATCTTAGAGAGATTTGCCCCTCACTCCCCAGTTTCTCTACATGAAATAATGGCGATGGCATCAACACTTTGGATGCCTACCCACTGCTCCATATATAAGCACTCAAGGGTCTCATCATACGTTGCCAAAGCTGGGCCAGAGTAACTGTTTGCCCCAGGTTTGACATCAAAGTCTTCTCCCAGTGTTGATTCCAGCGCCACGGATAGCTGCTCTCCTTGAGGATGGTTTTTCCGCTGGTGACCCTGAAGGAGGAGCTCATGCCTGGACCTTCTCAAAAAGCTTCACGGCCTCACTGTCCAGTCAACGCTTCTTGGCTTTCCTTAGCCCAACCTTCCTTGTACTGTTTACGTAACTAAAAAATAGGCAAGTGTTCAAAACAAGTATTTTAGATTGGTATTGGAAAACACAGAGAGGTACAGAAGACAGGAGTCTTCAACTCTTAGACACCAAGATCACTCAAATGCATCCCAGAAACTAACCTGCAGTCTTGCTTCAGACACCCAGGGCTGGAATACCTCCACAGAGAGTACTCGAGACCACTTTACACACTCAGTAAATCTCATGCTGCAGGAGTAACTTACATCGTGTGAAATACCAGCATTTGGAGCTAAGGATCTCCAAAAAGTGATACAAGAAGCAGCAGGCGATTCTTCTCCCACACCCGCAGGAGCTGAGGCACAGGAGACGCATGCACCATCCTTCTGGACTTGATAGCTGCTGGCTAAGAGCTCTCCGATCAGAGGCAACCGGTACACTTAGAGGCAATCACTAAAAGCTCATATTCCATCAAAAGAAGCAAACAACAAAAACCCCCCACCTCCTACCGTTTTTCACCTCTGCAGATTACCGAGATACCGTTTTTAAGCTAATCACTAGTGAAGGTCTTGGTTCTGTGCAGAAGGAACATATTTCATAGAGGGGAGGGAAGTAAGGGTGGAAAATGTGAAGAGGTGAGAAAAAACCAACATATTTCATAGCTGCTGTTTAAAGCTTCTCAGGGGCTTTAGCATGTTAGAATAACACTGTGGGAGATGGATTAGCAGAGCCAGAGCAGGTGAAGCAGTCAAAGGTGCATGATAAATGCACCATTGACACATGCACGGCTTATAAAAGACATATATTACAAGCCTTGAAGAGCTGACTTCAAGGCCTCATTTAAGTGAGAGTGTAGCAAATCTTGTTTCAAGACTAAAGCATGCAGAGAACAATTCATTTTCTCTGAAGAACACATTATTTCAATATTGTCTTTCTTGGTCTTCCTTCCTCAATAGGAAGAATAGAAAACTCATGACATTACTATCCCAGATGCTTTTAACAGGCAGCCTGGTTACTTTTTTTGGTTTTGCTTCAAAATATTATTACAGATGAAGCATTTTCTACAGCCAACTTAAAATGATAAATCTCTCTTTCTCTGACATATCTAGAATTCTTATTAACTAGCTCAAAACAAAGACATTGCTTAAATATCTCAAATCCATAAAGGCAGGAACTGAGAAATAAAATGGGGTGCTGCTATGCTTCAGCCCTGTTGAAATGCTATTCCTTTTTTTATTTAGTCATCCTTAAAAGGGAAGTCTTTTAATACAGATTAAAACTAAAGCAAATTTTAATCCCCAAATTGAGACAAAAATGTTCAAATGTGAAACTAACTTATTAAATTTCATTAAAAATCTTGTATTTTTTCTAAAGCACAATATTTAACATAATACTTCCTGCCTTATTAAAAAAAATCAACTGTATTCACTCAAGTCAGAACAGTTCTTGCTGAGCCATTTTCATTGCCAATTTTTTAAAAGACAACAAAATAAGTAAGAAACTTTGTGGGCTGAGCACCATCTGCTTATGCTTTAGTTTCATTAACAGTTATATTTTGAGACTTTCAACTGTAAAGAAAGTTTTCCAAATGCAAACAGCATGTAAACCGATATACTGTTTTTACCTTGTACCTTCCTACAATTCTCTCCTGCTGCTCAGGGGTCTACCACACATCAGTGCTGACTGCTGCTATTTGCAAGTGAACGTTCCACAAGGAAATCAAAGGAAAATAAGTTGTAGCTTAGGAAAGCCAGAGCAATACTAAAAAACATTACTGGAGTCAGCAATTAGAATGCAGGACTCAAGAAGACATGGTAGGATAGAAACTTAAAAGAAGTACAGACCACCACAGAGCAGCAAACAGTTAGTTTATTATAACAGAGAAGGGGGGGGAAGGGGAAAGCAGTTTGTTTTGCAAGTTGCATGAAAGCATGCGTATGCACGGAGAACCATGCTTAATTCCTGCTTAATACAATCCTTTTTTAAGGATCATCTCTTCATTACAAAAAGTAGCTATTTTTGTTTTACTAATAATGTGTTGTATGTATGTAGCCTGCTAAGAATAACATTTTTATTCCCACATGGGAAGTCAATGGGTTTTCAGGAATTCTGTGCTATAAAATGTATCCCTAGAAAAGCACCAACCTATTTCAAAAACAGCTCGCACTAAGCAAAGAATTTGTATTTTCAAATTTCAGACCTACCAATGCAAATGATATTCCAGTGAGTAAGTAAGCATTTTAAAACTGTTTGGTCCCAAGCAGGGGGAACACAATAAGGATGTTTATTTGAAAATCAAAGGTAGAATACAAGTATTAGCCTTCTCCTCTGTATCTTTCTGCAATTATTAACAACAAAACACCCCTTTTCCACAAAAGCACATACCTTCCCAGCAAGCTCCTTCAACGAGGAGGCTACAATTAAACTGATAAACCCCCATCTAGAAATCTGCTATGAAGTACAACCTTAACCTTTGGTTTAAGTTTACAGAAATCTAGAGTTTAATTTTTTTTTCTCCTTAAAACCTGTATTAGGTGAAAGGCCAGAATACCCACAAATCCAAGCCTAAACAGGATCACAGGTTGCAAAGACATGCATGCTGCTGGCTGCTTATTGCTCCCCTTTGTTGGGCCATTCTGGCAACATCCTCGTTACTGAACACATTACCTTGGCATTGCTACCAGCCATGGGTGATGGGGACCTCACTCACCAGAACAGTATCTAAATCTAGAGCACTGTGGGGCAGAGGTGGACTGCTGAAGGCAGATTCAGCAAGATAAATTCCCTTTAATTCACAAAAAGGTTAAAGAAAACTGATGGAGGAGGTGGCCTTTTAAACAGCACGTTGCTATTTTTAAACTAATCGTTCACAGTAGACGTTTGTTTTCCATACTTACGGAGGAAATCTAGTAATTAAATGTAGCTGCTAGCAGACTTGGAATCCTTCTCTCAGATTATATGGCCTAGTTTCCATAAAAAGCACCCCCCAGCCCAAGGTAGAAGTCAAACCTATTAATGTAACAGCTTATCCTGCCCTATTTCCACTTGGCAGTCTCCCGTAATGCTGATTTACTATCTGACAAAAATAGGACAAAGATACTGTCATTTTTCATTAGGGAATGTCAGCTCAATACAAGCAATTTTAATTCTGCTGAGCTTGGGCTAGGGAAAGTGCATGCTGCTTGGCCATGTGGTGAAAAACCCACATATATACTTCTGGGTATGACATGCCTTCTCTCAAGGTTGGCGTCCTGATGACCCACGGAGCCTTTTCCAATAACTAAGTTTACAAGCACCAGAATTTCTAATACTTCAGCTTAGCCATGATATCTTAATTCACCACCTTTAAAATAGAGAGTTAACTATTACCTAGATTTTTATTTAAAAAAGGATGTTATCACATGCTATTTTTAATGCCCCACTGCTTGGCCACTAAGCAGCACAAATTGCCACTTCTCTTGTTTTTTTTAAAAAAAAAAAAACCACCCACAAATGAGAACCTACCCAACCCATTGTGTTGATCCTTCTTGATTTCTGTGGTCTTACTCACAGTTTCTCCATTAGGTACTGCAACAGTGGAATAGTTTTACCTGTGCGATCACCAGAACAGGCACAATTACTAAGTTTTTTGTTGCATAATCTTACCTAAGAGTGCAGAGCCACCTTTCGTCCTATGCTGAGGATCCTGCCAAAGGTTCCCTGGATGCTCTAGATCCCCTTCTCCTGCAATGGGATTCTTGAAAAGCAAACACCAGCCTTAACTTAACATCTTTGATTTTTCAGCTGTTCAGTTCTTTTACATTACTCATGAATGGTAACGCTTGGGGCTAAAATAAAACAAAAGGAATCTTGTCACATACGTATAAAATGGTGTGAAACTGCTCTTTCTCAAGTAGACATTTACATAATTAATAGTCTTAAGATGATAACGAATTATTTACCTAACTTACTACAAGGGATCTTAATGACAAAAGAGTTCAAGAAACTTTTAATACAATCTATGTATGTATACATAAATTGTAGGAATTATGTAGGCTTTTTTTCTCCCCCCATTTCTTCACATTATTTGCTTTGTGGTCATTTATTCTGCAACATAACTGGAAGCATTTGTCAAAAGATTTCACTTTTAATATGGTAGGGATTGGGGTTTTTAAACTCTCCCAAGGGTGACAGATTTTTACAAGCTTTTTCAAAGCCAATTTAGATGAAAGCACATATTAAAAAAAAATTAGCATTTAGTATCTCAAAACATTTTGCCTATTACTGTCGCTAGCAACACTAAAGATTACTGTAATAAACAGAGGGGGAAAAAGAAAGTGATGCTTACTTCCTATAACAGCAATACTTCGGCTATAGCAAGCTCACTGCCTGCCTTCGCACAGATTTCAAACCAAACTTGTTGAACATGAAAAATTTGCCAAGGTGTTCATTTCTGCTGTCACACAAGTACTAGTGACTTATTACGGCTTTGACTGTAGAAGGTGGTGTGCCTATGTCTAGCCCTGCACCTGTAAGGAGCTTTTCACACCCAGTTGATGAATGATTGCATTGAGCTTTCAGGTAATGCCGGAGCAGCAGAACTGATGTGGCACTCCTTGTGTTAGGTCACACCCAATTACAGAAAGGCAAACCAGTAAAAAAAAAAAGTGACCGACGTCTAGATAACTATACAAAGCAACTGGAGAGAGAGAATATTCTGCTATTTGATCACCTGTGTACTGCAACGCATCATGTCTTTACCAAACTCAGGCAGCTTGAATCCCTTCACTACTGAACACCACTCTCCCTGTTACATCAGATTTATCGTCTTATTCCAATTCCTCCCTTTCCTCCAGTAACAATATCAACTTCAGATTCCTGCATCTTGGTTTCTCTCCTAAGCACATTTGCCTTTACTCCTTAAGGGAAAGTGGAGAATTTCCGCTGGGACTTCCACTGCAAAGAATCTAATTTAAACTACAGTAACACTTCAAGTTCAGTGTGCAACTTGTCATTAAGTTCTCAGTGACAATCCAGCCAAGGCATACAGGATATTAGCGGTCCTTAAAGTGGGGGAGAAGGGGTGTCACCAGAAAGCTCAGAAAATGTCCATTCAGCTTTTGTTTCTTTTTTTCTAACTCCTCCGCCTCCACATAATAAATTCTCCACCTTCTAGTGGCCACATGGGAGTTGTAATGTTTAAACTTGGCGGTCGGTGAGGTCCCACAGCCCCAGCTGCAAGCCCACCATCTGGTTTCCTGAACCAGGGGGACATGCCAGAATCGCCACCTGCAGAAGGGCTCTCGGCAGAGCCTCCCTTCCCGATCTGAGGGCAACCTCTCTTCCCTCGCTATGGCACGGCTGCAGTGACATCTGGCAGCAAGGACAGCTAACTGTCCTGGTGGGGAGACGAGGGTGTAAATGTCTAAGGGTGGGAGACTGTGACCGCAAAAGGTCCCGTTTAGTTACAGAGCACTGAGAGCACAGCTGGGGTAGGAGACGGGCATGCTTTCAGGGGTGGTAGGACGAAGGTGAGAGTTTTCCAATTACTTGTACACACAAAAAAAGCCCTGGGAACCCAGTCCAGAAAGTCTGAAAACTGTTGATAAACAAATACTCCCTAAAGGAGAGCGCATTGAGAACATGTCACTTGCAGACACAGAAAATTAAATGCCTTCAATATGTGGCAAGGCAAGTTAATGGCAGCCTGCCGGTGGCTCAGGTGCAGCGGCTACGGGCTAGCTGAAGTTGGGAAATACCGCAAATATTGTAATGCTTCGAATCTGAAGCACCAGGATCCCAGACAGGAGGCCAGGCAGCCCATGACGAGATTTCAGGAAGTCCTCCTTGCTGCACACGAGAAGAGGGCAGAACAGGGAGTTTATTTTGTGGGTTCTCCAATCTTGCCACCACATTTCTGACTTGTGCAAGGTCAGCCACACACTTCCAGCAAATCTTTCACTACCCTCCTTGGCTCTGGAAGGGGATTAGTAACATGCTGGACAGTCTTTCTTAATTACTGTCCTTCACAGGGGCAAATGAATAGGGTCATTTCTATCAGCTTCTTGGAGTGCTCCAGTGAAGATTAAAGTATGACACCACTGATCATACTACTACCACATAGACTATCAGCATGCAAAGTTGTACTTCGAGCATTGCCTCGGGTAGGCTAAACAGATCTCTCAAAAAAAACCCAACCAAACCAACAAACAAACAAACCAAAACCCAAACCCACCAACCTCAATTATACATAACTTTTAAAGCTTCTGAATGCTAATCTGGTCACTTTAACACTTTGTAATTGGTCAGATTTGGAGAGTTAAAGTTGACCTATACTACATTCATTCCTCCAAATATGCTGTTTCAGTAATGAATCTTTCTTTACCGTTTCAGTCCATTGGTTCTGCTGGCTGTACTACCCACTCCTTGATGACACCAGCTTTTAAGGCTGTACCTCTGAGGCTGAACATTAGCGACACATCTCGCTGGAGACCAACAAGTACTACAGCTGGGATCCCTACAGCAGTCTTCTTACGATGAATAGCCTCAATCATCTCCTGCTAGCTCGAAAACCATGATCCCTTGATCCAGAAGAGCAGAAGGTATCAGAAAACATCCAAAAGATCCCACAATACGCACATAGTAACCAATGATTCTACCTAATCTTTTCTCACGGCCAAAACCAAGAGTGTCCCTGCCTAAATCTTTGGTACCCTTCTAATCCTTCCTCTCAGATAGCAGGTGTCCTTACACAAAAGCAGGTATGCTTTTAAAGACTCTGAGGACAGACCTTAATATATTTTCATTGTTTCTGTTTGGTTTAGATTGGAAACTAAAAGCTCTCCAGGATAAGAATTATTTTATTCTGTTTGGATACTTCTGATAATGCAGATAAATAAATACTTAACCTCTCCCTCTGAATCCTGCAAGCACTTTTTCCTCAAACAGTGTCTTACAGAAACAACGTTTCACGGTGGGGTTACCTGAAGAACAGCTTTGTCCCCCCCAGCTTCTGAATATGCTTTCAGAGAACATATACATCTGTGGTAGTCTTCTATCAGAAAGAAAGGTCTTCCCTCCAACTGCCTGTATTACTGTTATTACCTCTGCGTTCTCTCATTTCCTTCCTGAACAGCCACTTCTCCACTTTCACTTTTTCTTTGAAAACTCTCTGTACATTAATCATCTTGCCTCTCCAAAAGATCTCTAAAATCTTTTACAATCAGTAGAAACAACATTAACACAATGTTTGAAGGGAGAACATACTTTTTTCTTTTTTTTAAAAAGGTACATAGTTATAACACTACTACAAGACCTTCAGTATTACCCATTCTTGTCTGCTACTGTAAGGAGGAAAAGATTCAAGGTTATAAACATAAAAAGAAAACACAGCAGAACTTTTAATCTTTGCTTCTTTAATGCCTCGGTGTTATTAAAGAGCGCCCAGGGTGACAGTGCAAAGAGGGAAAGGGTACTGCCTAAGGTCAGCTATAAAAGTTAAATTCTATTTTAAGCTGGTACTGTCTGAGGGGGAATTCTGCATTTGTTGGCTAGAGCTTCCAGCACAGGCAAAGGGAGGAGGGTGTTGTACAGGAAGAAGAATTATTCCATTATCTTTAGCTTAAACTTTCCTGCAACTAACAACAGAGCAAACATATTTGTATGACTTAAAGTGCACAGCAGTGCATTTCAGAGAAGCAGTTATGATTAAGCTCCTAGTTCCAACATGCAGAAACTGCACCAACGCACAGTCGGCTTCCAGGTGTTGCAGGGAGCACACCCCGCGAGACAAGCCCACCTCACTGGGTCAGTGCTGCCTCGCCTCGCAGGATGCAGGATCCACAGGCCCTTGCCTCCAGACGTATTCTCGGGCTCTGCCAGCCCCTCAGAAATACGCTGGAGCACTGCTAGTAGCGAGCCTGATCACTACCGTTTAACTAGTTGTCCTCACCTGGGCAGCTTCCGAGGAGGAAAGCAGTCCAAACCAAAACATGAATTTAGTAGTAACAGTACTGCTTCCCAGAAAATGGTGAAGCAGCACGCGTTGCCCACTCATATATATCACAACAACAAGTAAACAGCTGATCTAGCTAATGAACCACATATTCTGTTTAGATTTCATCTTTGACAGTGTTTACTTAATCTAATTGTATTTGTTCCTAGCAAAGACTGAATTATTTCCCGAGGTGGCTGTCATAGATGGGTATTTCCTCCTCCAGTCAAGGCAGGGGTAATCAAGACAGAATGCTGCTTTATCAGGTGCTGGACTGTAAAAATTCTTCTGACTTCTTTATTGCCACACGCACCAGCTAGAAAAGATTTCTGAATTAGATCTCACATGCAAATGGAGGCGGATACAAGGGTTCAGCTCAAAAGCCTCCGAGCTAAAGCCTTCAGACTCATGAGGAAGGACAGCATGACTCATTACAGCACCTGAATAAACTGATACAGCACGCATGCTGTAGGACTGCAATATTTCAGCTGTCATCTCAGAATAATCACCTGAAGATGGTCACTGCCCTACACAGCAATGCAACCTGAACTGTTTTTTCTTTTTTCAGAGGAGGTCACTTTACAGGTCTGTTACCCGTTCCTAAGCAGGAAAAGTCATTTGACTGTTTTTGACGCAAAATGTTTACTGCCCGACATGTTCTTGGGAGGTACGCTAATAAAATTCCTGAAGACTTTTCTGTACACAGAAAAGCCCATGTTCAGATTACAGAAACTTCACCACTTAATAAACTGTGTATCTCCAAAAGAACTGGTATGGCCTATTATCTCAGCAGCAACTGCCAAGACACAGCAAACTGTAACAGCTTCAGAAGGCAGAGCATCTGCTGGAAGAGTCCGAAGTCATTTCCAGTTTTCAAAAGCAAGAATTCTGTCAGCTTGCTTGCCTTCCACAATTATTCAAAGCAGCCCACTAGAGAGGACCAAGATCATTAGCGAACACATCGTAAAAGATCACTTTTTAAGATAACCACTGTAAAATTTCATGACTTTACCAAGATTGTTTTAATCTTGACTAATCTTACTTCAAGCAGATCTCCTTAAGTCCAGTTACTTTCCACAGCTCTAAAACACCTTGGCGAAAACGGAAAAAGCCCTTTGACTCCGAGACCCGGGTGCCGAAGGGTCAGATTATTCTCACCTGATGGACAGACACAAAGCCATGGCACGGCTTTTGCTGGCCTCCCGAAGCGTTTCTAGAGCTTGCCAGTCCCCTTCGGCCGAAGGGCTGCCCGCCCCGCGCCTCACGGGTTGCCCCACCATGTCGGGGTGGGAGACCCGCACCGCCCGCACCACCAGTCGAACGCCTTTTGGCTCTCCGTGCGCTGTTCTTCAACCACCCGATCTGCTGCTTCTCCTTGGCGAAACCTGCCGCTTCGTTAGTAAAGCGTCAGGAAGCAGATCCATGGCGGCGGGGCGAGTGGGAGAGGGGAACACCTGCCCCCTTTGTCGAAGCCCTGGGGGAAGACCTTTGCAGGATACTTACGCCGCTTGCGCCAGCACGGTCATTTCAGGGGCGGGAAAGCCCCCAAAGGGGACACGGACCCACGCGTTTTGGGTGCCCAGGGCGTCGCCGGCGGGGAGGTCCCGGGGAAGGGGCCCGCCGGAGCGCTGCCCGCACCACCGCGCCGGCGGCGGACACCGGCGGTGCACTCCCGGCCCGGCCGGCGGGGGAGCTGGGGCGGCGCGGACC
>VYZV01030372.1:4745-30106 GCA_013401275.1 Pandion haliaetus | reverse complement strand
CCCCCGCTGCGGGTTGCCGCTCCTGCCTCTCCGCTGGGCGCAGCGGCGGCCGGGGTGGTGCGGAGGAGGAAGTAGCCGCCGCGGGAGCCGCCGTTCCACGTGGCCGCCCCGCACCGGGGCGGGGGCTCCTCGCACCGGGCCGCCGCTCCGGCCCCTCCGGCCCCGGTCCCCGCCGGGCGTGTGCGCCTGCCGGTGCACCTGCTCCAACCCGGGCTGCGGCTGGGGTTCACCGCGCCTGCACCCCACCCGGAAAAGGGGAAGGGACGGAGGAGCTCGCGTGGGGTTTTGGCTTTTCTCAGCTGGGTGGGCAACTCCGCTCGGGGCAGCGACTTGTAAAAACTAAGGGGCAAACGCTGAAGTGCAGTGATTGTCGTAGGAGTGAGGTAACGCAGGCCCATTAATTGCTGCGTGCAGCCTGGGCAGAGGAACGCTGAAAAGTCAACAGATTTTTTTCTTGAGGAGAGCAGATTAAGTGCGAGATTAGAGAGATGTTATCAGCCTTTATCTTGCGTGTATTTCGTTACTAATTTTCTGCGCTAAGGGTCAGGCATCCTGTTTCCTCCTTTGAAGGAGTCCCGCACGTGCACGCACAGCACACAAACCTGATAATACGAGCTGTCCGCAAAGCGGAGTGATGCAAGAACAATACTTCCAGTGTAATACTTTTGCCTCTTCTGTGTATTCAGTACTATCCGCTTGCTTTGATGCTTTTCGGTTCTGTTTCTTGTGTGCACTGGGAGCATATAGGATCCAAGGATCCTGAACATGAACTTTTAAGTGGTAAGCACTGTAGAAATAAAACAGGATCTTACACCCTGAACAGGATCACTTTGGAGGAAAAAAAACCCCACAGGTAAGTGACCTTTGTAGTTGGACACACCTAGACACAGGAGTCTTTGTTTATTCATACAACTTGTGCTGTAGCACCGTGTGGTTTCTTTCCCCATTCCGTAAGATCATGGTACGAGACGTAGGCAAATGCGATGTTTAAGCATGGGCAACAGCTCTTATCCTTACGAGGGTTTGCACAGCCCTCCGGCTTCCACAGGTCCCCAGAGGTGTTTTCCCCAAAGCTCCCTCCCTGTTTGCGGTTGCAGTAACCACACAGACATCCCAACGCAAAGGTTTACATGACTGTTTTCGGGTAGGTAACAGCACCTGCACAGGAGTGGGAGGGATTGGGTTTTTTTCCTGGGAATAGCATAGAGCTGAGGTGCCCGGCTCTAAACAGATCCCTTGGCTCGCTGAGCCCGGTAGCAAAAGGCAGGTTGGGGCTCCAAACTGTGAAGCTGTGTAGGCTGTCAAAGGTGTGGAAATGTCACCCCGCAACTCTTTCACTACTTTCTGGAGACTTTACTGTGGCAAAAGCTGCTCTTTCCTCCCATTGTTTTATTCTCCATTTTTGGGATCCCTTTTTACTGTCCTGTGCTGGTGCTCTGGGCACACTCAGGAAAAGTGAAAAGAAAAACTAAGTTACTCTTGGCACTGTGCAGAGGGTACTGTGAAACCCGCCGCAGCCATGTGATGTGATACCACTCTGCTGCAGCTTGTCAAAGCTGAGAGTGACAGGAACAGAGCCCTCTACGTGGTAGTCGATACTACATGAATTCAAATTTGTAAGGCTGCCTGCCGAAACTTTTTTTTTTTTTAAATGGAGGCTTATGTTCTGCAGAAACCCATGGGTGAACCACATATCCGTGATTATCACAGAGAGCTGCATACTGGAAGGTGACCAAGAGTTTTGTTATGTTTTGGTTTTAGATACCACAAGTCTCGCTGTCAGTGAATTCCCCCATTAGTTGTCCGAGGACAGTGGTTTCTGTATCGGGAATTTTTAAAAAACCCTGCCTTTTCCCCTGAAAGAGAAGTAGTTGATGCCCACCGGGAGGCAGTACGGGCCAATGGACAGGGTGTTCATGTCAGCTAGCCCCTCTCTCTCTTCTGGAACTGCCCCTGACAGGAGACTGGAGAAGGCATCATGTTTCTGTTTTACTCTTACACCTGCCTGCCCTGGTCCCTCCAAAACAGGGAGCGTCATCCACCTTTTTTTTTTTTTTTTTTTTTCCTCATGCACAGGCCATACAGTCTGACTCCAGAAGGATCAGGTTAATCCTGACCTGCAAGTAAGTTTTTTCAGCTTTATCCTCACAAAGGATGCACCAAAGCTTCAAATTCTGCACTTACAGTTTTTCCTGTGTAGTAAAGTGCCTAAAAAGACCCGCAGAACATATTTTCGCTCTTGCTGAATTCGTACCGGCTAAGACTGAAAATTCAAATTAAAGTTGGCTTTGGATTGTCTCCAGTAACATTCAAAATGACTTTTAAAAGTCTTTTATGACCTGGAGAGGGAGAAAGGGAGGGTTAAACAGGATTTTTTCCCTCTCTCAGTTACAAAATACTGTATAAACCATGATGCTTTTACTACCCAGCCAGCACTAAAACAAGACACAATCCTGACTGTTATTAGGGAGTTAATCATCTCTGTTAGAGTGATATTTTGTCATTCAAATGTTTCTAACAGACTGGCAACTGTCACAATGTTTGTATCTCTATGTGGACGTGTCTGCTGCTTGCTGCACGAAAATCATATGTTCGCTTCTCCATATGCCTCCAAATAAATATCCGATGGTGTTTAAGTCATTACAAAACCTTGCTGCTCTTGAACAAGAGACCTACGATGACCTGGAGGTGAAGTATCCGATTACCAATCCCCTAAGCCATGCAGTTGCCTTACTGCAGGGGATTTGGGGGATGGCGTCTGGAGCAGGGTCACTAGCAAATGTCAAAATCTCATGCAGTTGCTTGCACTGGAGAAGTGTCATGATCTGGATATGCCACTTCACTCTTGTCCTGGATATTTGGCCACAATAAAGCACTCTGCTTACTCATTAATGCACTGTTTGAAAGGAAATTCCTACAGACTTTTGTACCTATCGAGATGAAAGTCATATAGTACAAAGTTCCATAATGCAACAAGCTGCTGTAAAGGCTTTGCTGTACGTAAACCACCCCCCACCACCACCATTTTGCTCGTCTGCGGGTTTTTTTTCTGACAACACATAGGTCTCCTTTGTAAAATCTGCAAGTCGGAGACCAACTTCTCTTTCTACTGAGTGCAGTGAGCACAAAACACAAGTGGGTTTTTTCATGTAAATAGGTTCTTTGAAATTAGCAATGGATTGTAGACCTCAAGCAATTTCACTTTCCTTAGAAGTTTCCAGATTTAACTACCAACACTTCATTTAGCGCGGTATTTCACTACATGATATACTCTAGCCTTCCTGTAACGTCAAACTTGGTCATGCTTTGATTAAAGAAGAAAGTGCTGGAAAATGCCAGCTGGCAGACAGTAACTTGCTTTCCTAAACTGAATACTCTCAACACAAGCAACACCTCTGCTCCAGTGAAAATTTCCAGCTCTATGCAATCCCTTTTCCCATCCCTTCTGACCTTCCCTACTCCACTGTCAGCACTTCTAAGCTCATTTGCATTTAAGTGGTCATCTCTGAGCAAAGCTTACGCAGTTTTCCATATTGCCACTTCGGCTCTAAGGCAAGCTGCCCATTGACACTTACGGAAAACTTGTGTAGCGTATTAGCACTACAGCAGATCTATTAGTGCTGCATATCGAAGTCCTGGGGTGTCCAGGTGGAATCCAAGACGCAACTTCCCTAGTTTGCATCTGAGAAGGTTGAAACTCAACGCATGGCTGGAGAAGCCTGGCCAGATCTACCTTAACTCATGTTAAACAGGCTCATACTCCCTTCTGACAGTGTCCCCAGTGTTGAGCGATGTGCAGCGATATTCTGGATTAATGAGGTGGTCGCTGCTTGGAACAGTCCAGAAGGAAAGAGTTTGGCATACGTATGCCCTAAAAATTTATAATGTGTGTATATTTAACCTCACAGTTGATAGAAAGGAACTGAAGTACAGGATTTTAAATTATTCTTAATTTCTGTGTTGTTTTCAAAGTACTTAAATGAAATAAGTGGCTCTCAGTAATACTTAATACATGCTTTTGCAAATTAGACTGAGACGGGCTTCATCTTCATTGTTTTGTGTTCATGATCTCTAGTCTTTAGCACCATTCTTCCTGTAATTCTCATTTATCCTTCTTTTTTTAAGCCAGAGGTTTAGCAACGCGTGTCCTACCAAAAATTATCCTTCAGTATTTCAGGATTCGAACGGATGCTTTTGGCAAAGTGCAGTTTGCCTCCTTTGCTTTTCCTGTCACTTTTATGAAGAACTTGTTATGAAGTTCCTGTCATATTTAGCCCCCATACTCCTGTCATGCCTACTTAGTTTTCCTCCTGCAATATCACCTCCAGCTCCTCTTCTCTTTTCCCACACAACAACAGTAAGTGAGCTTATTTTGTACTGGTCTGGATTCTACCTATGTCCTGAAGACTAGAATGTAAAAAAAAAAAAAAGAAAAAATTGTATTTTTTTTTCAGCTGCCTTTTCTGGTATTGAGTAGCAATCAATGTTTATGAACGATGTTGTATTATTAATACTGCTTCTGTCTAAAGAAATTTAACTTCTTTTGGATTTGCAAGTCCTCAAAATATCCACACTGTGATGAGCGTTGACAATTCTATGACAGATTTAGATCTCATTAAAATAGCGGATGGGATGGTCTGTTATGTGGGTGTTTAATTTAAGTTTGAAGAGAACTGGAATGATTCTAAGCATGGTTTTGCCATTTTGAAAGTAAGAGTAAAATATTATTTTAAGTGGCTTTTTTTAGGAACTCTCACCTGCATTTTGAGCCAGATGTAAGTGTGAGTAGTCATATATCTCAGGTCCGGAAAATATCCTTTTCCAAGGTGTCATATTTCTGAGCACTTTGAACAGAAATTAACTTGCATCATTTCCTGAATCTAGGGCAGAGAAAATTGAAATAGGTTGCTGCGATTTCTGTTACGCTGAAAAAATGAATGGTGTAAACACCCACATTTCAGATGCTGATTTACTTTTCCAAAAAACTTTTATAATACGGTAAATTAGTGGAGTTAACTCCATGAAACTGTCAGTCTGAACAAGATCCACAGTGCATTTGAAGTACCAAATGGGACATTTTACAACTATAAATTAATTAGATTTTCATATTTCTGTGGACTTTTACTATTTATTGATAAACTGTTGATAGTCTAACAAATAACTGGTAACTTGGGTATTACCTATCCAGTATCATACCTGCTACATTGGCTATAAATCTTCAATAAATTTGTCAGCTTTTTCTTCAGGTTATATTCTGGTTATGTTGTTCAAAATGAAACAAAACCTAACTAATGACCAGAATAAACATTTGCAAAGCATTGGATAAATTCAACAAAGCCAACGTGTCAAATCTGGACAAGGTAAAGCCCTATGAAGCTTCATAGACAAATAAAAAAGACACTCAAAAGTTGTTACATGGAAAAGCATGGACGTGCAACAGTTACTAGTCCCTAAAACAGGTATCTTTTGTTGTTCCTTAACTTAGTCCCAGGGTAAGAGAGCAAAGTACTATTTCAGAAAGTGTCGTCTGCCTCATTTTACATAAATACGTAAAGGTCAATTAATAATTACTGGAAAAGTCCAGTCCAGTAGATAGGTTTATACATTAACATTGAAATAACAGAAACTGAATAACATCACAGAGATCAGCTGGACTCGGATTTTCAGACTGGGGTCCCTCGATGCCTGGGGAGCAGGGAAGGTGTCTGCAACAGAAAACGAGAGCAAGAGTATTGCCAGTAGTCATTTAAAGCTTGCAATACAAAGCCTCCGTTGCAAATTGATAACCAGAGAGTCTTAGTAGCAATGAATCATTAAAGCATTGCTAGACATCTCCGAGCTCTCTTACTTCTTTGCAGATTTCGTAAGCTGTAAGTCTGATATTACCAGTGGCTGAGAACCAACGCCGGGGTGCTGAGCAGCCGCTTTTCTTACCAAGCTGCCACTTGGACAGAAATTCTTAAACAGTGGATTATTTCTATTATGTATTATCTGACACCAAATTGTATTGATTAGTAATTCAATGAAATTATTCTGTTATAAAAGGCATGTTTTGTGGGAATTGCTTGTGGAATTGCAGGCAATAGCAGCTGTTGGATCGTAACACTGCACGCATTCAAGTCTTTTGCTAAATATAATCATAATGAAATAGATTTCATAAGGGCTTTAGTACAACATGCAGATGCATCATTTTGTGGATGTTTCTCTCTTTTCTCAGGTCTAAAGTTACATATACATATCCTTACTTGATATGAATTAAATGATTTCCAACTTGTACAGTTTTAGCTCAGGTATTGATATCGATACTTCTTTCAATTCTTTTTTTTTTTTTTTTTTGAGTATGTTTTCCAACCTTTTCCCAAACTGAAAGCGACCCCCCCCTCCAAAAAGAAACCAAACCCAAAATAACTAACTAAAGAGAAAAAATTCCTAGACCTGTCAAAAAGACTTTGAAATAAAGGTGAAGAACAGTAATAAAGTCATCATCTTGGCAAGCTGAACTCCATTGCTTTTTAGTCACTTGTGACAAGTAATAGTGACAATGACAATGGCAGGATCTCATCCGTCTTCAAATACTGTGGGTTTCCAGCTCTCTCAGTTCACTGCCATTCAACTCCCTTTTTCTAATGTATAACTGCAATGACTTAAAAACTAGTTGGCTAAGTATTCCAGTGAAACCAAAAATTTTCTTAAAGTCCCAGGTGCACTCAATTAGCAGGAAGCCGATCTCTAGATTGTACTTTTATTTTAATACTGGCTTAACTAAATCTTTGTCCTGAGTAGTTTGATCAACTCAGGGACATCCTTTAGGTTTAAAAGTTAGCTGGAATTTACAGAATAAGTGGGAAAAGATTAACTTAGAGTTTTGTCCTTAAAAAAATAATAAATCAATTTATTTCACTGGTTGCAACTTGAAAAGCACGCTTCTAGAACAGAAGAGTATTCCAATTAGCATGAGTTCAAATTAAAGTGAAGAATCACTGATTTATTCTTGTTCCCATTCACTGGCCCTTTGAGTAATGAAAGCTGCTCCTGTAAACCTTAGGCCAAAGTGTAGTTTATTCCATTCCTCATTAACTATCAACAACTTTGACATGTTTGTATATATATAAAAAATGAACACAGTATCTGTGTAATTAATTGGGTTTTTTTTTCCCCCCTGAAATGGTGCTTTGGGACAAAGTAGAAGCAATAGGAAAACTTCATATTCTGTTAAAGCACGGTGATCCACAGCAGGACTTTTGTAGACTCTTGGCTAACTGCTTGAAAAACCTGGTTGACTTCTTGCTAACCTACAAGATACAGGAAGCTAAAAACTTCTTCAATACATTTTAGATTTCAGTAAGCAGACTTATAATATGAATAAAAATTAATGTAACAATTTGCCTCTCTTTCAGGCTTAAATCAAAACGCTCTCTCCAAACTTGGCCTGCTAAGCCTTTGGTGTCAGGGTTGATTAACAGAAAGGAGAGAGGCACTGTTCTCGCAACATTTAGGTCAGCTCTGATACTCTACGGTATGTATCTAGGCCATGTCTAATTAATCCCAGAGTATTCCATCACTGCTGGATTATCTCTGTCAGCTTCTCCCACAGAAACCTGGCAGCAAAGATTTTTACCTTAGGTGAGGAATTTCCCTTTTCTAAAGGCAAATGGGAGTATTTTTTTCATTGTCTAACTACTTAATGTTTATGCAACAACTTACAGAGCCCTTAGGATATAAAGTATATAGTAGGGGTGAATACCTTACCTTGAAATTAGTGGAATGTTGCCATTGATTTAAATAGGGCCAAGATTTCACCCCCGATTGTTTTTAGGATGAAATTTACCAGCTCTGGCCTTCTCAGTTCCAAATTTGATGCTGCTATTGAGAAGAATCACGTATTTTTTCTTTTTCTAAGCCAAATGTGAATACAAGGTGTTTAATCAAACTAAGATCAGAAAATACAGGAGGTCTTCAAAATAAAGTAAGAATTCCACCTAAAAGCCTCTTGCAGATCCGGGGAAATTAAGGGGCTAAATTTTATATGTGCACTTTAAACTGCAGTCTACAGTCTTCCGTGGTTATTACCAGAATTACATGTACAGTTTACAAAGACACTCACCAGCTTGGGGAGGTGCTTAAATCAAGATGAGCTGCCACTGTGAAGCAGTGGATACACAACTGGTGGCTGCTAAAATATGACCTAGACACTTATCGAACTAAGCATGTGCTGCATCCATGTTCTGTGTATCACAATAGCGGTGCACAGAACCACAGTACTATAAATAGAGCATTAATTAGCAATGCTAAATTTATATGCAATTATGCAAGGTGCTGGGTGTCTCAAGCAGAACCACATTTGCATCCTGAGGGCAAAGTATTGTGACTTTTTAAATCAATGCTCTATAAGCATGCATTCATCTAGTATGCACAAGGCCAGATGATTTTTTTTTTTTAAATACCTGATGGTAAAGTACTAGATGACAAGACAACTTACTACTTGCAGAACAAGAAATACCTGTTATTGGAGACCTATTAATATGCACTTAAAACATAGGCCAAGAGGAGCACAGACATTTTTGTAGTGGTTGAGGTATGTTTTTTAACCCCACGCTCAGCTTTTCAAATTATGTCCTTACAATCTCCTTTAATTAAACATCAAAAGGCTTTTCACTGCATTTGGTACAGCACTGTTGTCAAAACCCTCATTTAAATGCTTCTACTTATACCTTCAGAATTATGTAACATAACAAATGTAAATAAGATGCAGATTTTTCATGTGTTTTCCTTTCCTGTGTGAGTTGATTACTAAAGCAGGAAATACTATTCATAAATGCTTCATACCAACACATAAAAAAAATCCATATTGAAAAACTTCATTTTTTAATTTCATTTGAGAAATAGTCAAATCAGTATCAACCATGAGTTTTGCCTGAGTTAAGATTTACCTGCCCTTCAAATGTGTGGTCATGGGTCAGCTGGTAGCTGCATTAACATGCCTCTCATCTACATCCTATGTTTGAGAAGTCTTCTTATGTTTGAGCTCACATGAGAAGCAGGAAAGCAGATTTTCTTAGATGTAGGACGAGTGCACCTGCAGCAAAAGTACATATAGATGTATAGCATTCCATAGCCAATGCTGTGAAAGTGCCAAATCCCACCATCTTGTGCTTAATGTTTTAGGATGAACCCACAGATAGGTAATAAAATAATGTCATTTTGATAGGTAAAAAATACACATAGGCTGCTGATGTGACATTAATAATACTCCACATTAGCGTAAGCTGTCACAATGCACATTGCTCTTCCACCAAGGTTCCCTACTGTGATACTGGACTTCACTGTAGGAGAGAGATACTCTCATCTTTTTCATCATGGCCCACGTTTCTGGCTGTATCTCAGTGTCCTACAAGTACATGCGGCAACAGCGTGCGGTAAGACAGGTAGGCTCTGCCTGGATTTTGGTCATGCAGCTCAATTCAGAGCTGATGGATGGACTAGATTTGTCAAAGTGTTTCTAACAGTGATGGGCTTCCTGATGCTATGCATTAATTAAGATACCAAAGTAAGCTCAATGGTGTGGAACAGAGTACAGTTACTGAGAGATTATAGCAGATTTGTCCTTTTGCTTTAGGGATTTTACCCCTTGTGCTTCACCACTCAGTTCAAACACTGTATGAATTGTGGTTTGGCGGTGGTAGCAATATGAAGACACCAAAATGCTCTGTTACCTCGTCATTCCCCATCACGTACAATACCCTCTACGCTACTAAATTTTCACTTCTTTCTGACCAGCCTCTCAAATTCATCAGCCTCAAGTAGCTGAGCAGGTTGTAGACTATTAGTGAAAGTTACAGCTGTTGGAGTTATCTATAGTCTTCATGATATCAACTTGATGAGACAGAGATAGATGAGCACTGTGGAGGGGAGTTATTTGTGTGGATTATACAGGCTCTAAACTTGGACTGTTACTGCTCTGTACACAGCAGAAAAACACAAAGTTGTTATTCAAAAAGTGAATTAGTCACGTTAACTTAAATATTCCCTACATTCAAGAATCTGCATTTTAGACTCTGTTAGGCATAATTTTCCCTGTAATACCTACAGAAGTTAATTAAACAAATAGTTACTGCTTTGCAGTCCAGGCAGAGATGCACTATTAACTTAGGTAGGAGTGATCAATAACTTGCACTGTCCGAAAGAGTAAGTGCATATAGTACATGTAAAATGCACGCAATTATCTTAGAAAGAACTTTAAAGTTTTTATGAGTGGCTGCACAACTTGAATTGTTGTTGAAAAATAGTTCATTGTATGCCTCCCAGAAATTGCTTCATCTGATAACAGTGTCCTCTCTGATCAAAGCTTTCACCAAATCCTTCCTTTCCTGCTACCGCCCTTTTGTTAGTCTGTCATTCTTTCCTCTCCCTCAAAAAAAAAAAGTTTGTTTTATACCGTATAAGTTCCTCATCAGGCTCCAGCCTTGATACCTGGATTTCCAGTTTCCTGGTCAATTATCTGTACAGTTTAATGATCTTCTCCATTCAATTATCCACAATAATCTCCATTATGAAGGCAAGGGTTTCACCCTGCCCCATGGTGCATGGAGAGGACCAGCCACAGCATCAGCATCCACACTCACCACATAGACTAAGAAAAAGCCAGAACTTTTCAAAGCTTCTGGTGTTGCAGCCTTCTCCCTGCTACTTGCAGGCATGGGAGAAGCTTCTCACAGTGATCACACAAGCCTCCAGCACTTCAGGGTAACACCAGTCTGTCACTGATGAATCCTGAGACCTGGTATAAAAGCGAAAGAATAGGCAGATGCATTCAGTAAATGGCTCCCATGGTTCAAGATCTTCTGACAGGCAAAGTCCTTAACATATACTTGCACCCTGCCCAAGATTATGACTTTAAGGTTCCTCACCTCTGCACAACAGCACATGCCTTCATTACAACAGTCCTCGTATTAAATGTGCCGACACTTGGATTCTAAAGAAGTGGCAGAAATCAAGCTGACAAATTTGCACGTAGTTGTCTGAACACACCCAACTTTCCACCAAGTATAAGCTCGGGGGTTCTGGGGATGATCATCCTGATGAGCTTTGCCCCAGGGTAAAAAAGATGGTTCTTTTTTTGTTTGTTTCTTTTGACATATTAAAGATCTGGTGTCCATTTCTGGTTATCCCAGATCTGAAGCACTGTCCTGTCCAACTTCTTAAATAAAGTTGCATACTTTAAGAACAGCATTATGTAAATTGATCTGTCCAGAAATGCTTAGCAGATGCATCTGGTTTTCTTCATGCTCCTGTGATGTCATGCTTCAAATTCAATACATTATTTTATGTATCCTGCTGACAGTGTTTATTTTTATGACCATGCAACTCTCAGTGCTTGTCTATTCTTCCTCAGGGCTGACAGTGCCCTGAACATGGCGCTGGCTCACTGAAGCAATGAAAATGAAATACGAGTCACCTTAGAAATGAGTCTGCTTAATGTCACGACAGAGAGTCCCTTGCCTTCTGGTTTTGAAATTTCAGTATGCAAAATGCAAAAAGATCCTAGAAGCTCTGCAGGCTCAGCAAGGGAATACAAACTTTGGGTACTGGCACGCTGACCTGGCTCAGCTCTTTATTTATCTTCCTCTGCCGTCTTTTTGCTTTGTACACTGTCTGTTGGGTATCTTTGTCCCATGTCTGCTCAGTGCCTAGCACAGACTAGTCCAGTCTGTTACTAGAGCACCTATACGATGGTGCACATACTTACAGTCTCTTAATCCTGGAAGAAGTTGAGACCTCAAGCATGCATACACATGCACACACAACCCACTTACCCAGGAGTTTCAATATGTTTTCTATAGATACAAAAACCCGCAGGAATTTCAAAAGGTATATCTGCACTAATTAGAGTATAATCTGCATGCCAGACTTTTCCTCATCACCTCCGCCCCCACCGCCCCTACCCCCCCCAAGTTTTAACATTGATATCATCCTGCTTCATTGAGGACACATTTGAAAATGGGTTTCAAACTCACAGTTGATCTCCAAAGCAGTAATAAACCAGGTGAAAATTTTTGTTTTCAATAAACCAGCTTGAGTAGCAAGTCACAGCTTTCATTACTGTTAAGTTGCTTAATTCCCTAAGACCCCTGAGGCTGAACTACCTGCAGCTGTTCGGTACCGTTGACTGGGTATTTCAGCTCTGAAAATATAAGTACCTTTTGTGCATCAAATACGATATACTAGTTTTTCTGCTTGTATTTTAATAAGCTTTCATCACTATTTTTACCCAATCATTCTTAAGGTCCACAGGCCAGATGCTGAGTATGTATAAATCATGCAGCTCCAAATACATCAAAAGAAACTATATTCATTTGTCCCAGGATTTGGCTTCCTACTTCCAGAGTTACCAGACTTTTCTTCAACTAATCTTGCAAATGCCTTAACCACATCCACTTCCTACTGTACCCCTCTAAATCCCTTTCAATTACCTCCTTCTTAACGTATAACTCCTGTGTAATTCTTTCCTTTAAAATCCTTTTAAATCCTATTTTTTCTCCCCCCGCCTTTTTTTTTTTAAATTAGCTAATTGTTAGGAGCATTTGTAACTCTTTGAAATTGTACTTCTGAATGCATTGTGGTATGTTGACTCCAAGAGCTAAAGTTTCTAAGCAGCTTTCAGAATAATGAGATTTGTGTGCATGAAGCCCTTGCGCTGCTTTAAAGATTTACTCTTTAGAGTTAAAAGATTTTCAAAAAATCAGTTTCTTTGTGCTGCTGGCTTGTAAACACTGTGCTCAGAGCATGCAGCCTTTACAGCAAAGTTACCCTTTTCCAGGTTACTTGCTGTGTTTGAGGAGCTTGTGAACACCTACCCTTAACATGCAACTTAACAACCTACGAGTGTGTCATCCTTAGCAGCAGCTGCTATGCGCTGCAGGTTTTGTCCCATTTGCCTCCAGACTGCACTTAGCGTTTGTGTACATAAAATATTTGCACTGCGCATTCCTTTGCAGGCTACTCATTCTCTTTCTTTGCCTGACTAACACTTCCACCAACAGTGGCAGGAAATTGTAGATATTTTAAGTGTAAGTGGCAGTAACACGCAGATGTCTTATGTAAAGTTTCAGTCCAACCCAAAAAGGTAGACTCATGTGCCACGTTTTTCAAGTTAGCAATACCTAAAAGTTAATCTAAAACGCCTGGGTTTTGCAGGCTGGCTTGGTTGCCAGAATTGTTCCTGACATTTCATAGCCTGTTATACGTCGTATTATTATTTCACATCAAGTTTCATGACAAGCGAGCCTACCTAGCATCTAATTATTGCCTGCAGTATGCTTGACCTGGTGATTTGGCTTGGGTTTGCTTGCATTAAGCTTAAATGGCTTTGTTCACTTTGGCACGGATGCTGTAGCACAGGTATGCCAGCGTGCCACGCGGCTGGCTGGCTGTGCCAGACAAGGTGGGTTGGCTCCACTGGTCGCGCCAGTTGGTCCTGGAGCATTTGCATTGTCTGAGGTAAGGCTGGCACTCCCCCGTCCATGCGTGCTGCTCTGTGTGCTCTCCCTGGGTGCTGCCGGACAGCCATCAATCTGAAAGCCAAGGCTAGCACTCCCTGATCTGAATCAGGGTGCAGTCATGTGTTGTTGCTTTCCACCACCCCCCCCCTTACCTGCCTCCCCCAGCACAACGAAACCACCTCTCATCCTGCTATTTTCTTCAGAGCTAATCAAAGCATGTGCTGAAGCACTTTGAATCCCCAAAAAGCATATTATTCTACTGCTTCCTCCATATACCACATTTTGAATTAAATTTTTTTGCCTCATTGGCAGCTTTTTGTTAACTAGCTGATTCCGTTAATAACGAGCTATTGAAACATAGTTACAAACAGTTGGAGAATAAGAATGCTATGCAAGTCTCCTGGAAGGAAAGGAAAAAAAAAAAAAAAAAAAGCAAGCTATCTAGTACGCTTAGAGTTTTTCACACATGGCCTCATTTGCCCTCCCCTTTCCTCAGGGATTATGGGATAGTGACTTTATGATGACCCTGTTATCATGAAGTTACACATATGCCTAAGTCATCATTTGATAACCAAAGTACTAAGGCTTGTGCTGGGTCTGTTCCTCACACTGCCCAAAGCTGTGTAAGTATATTGGCTTTTCCATAATTAAGACGGCAATACTCACTGATTGGATTTAACTGTTCCCTGAAGAAAAAAAAAAATTAAACTGTTAGCTACAGACTTCTTAAAGACCCTCAAAAATGTTAGGGTTACAAAAATAACATGCATTACAGATAGACATGAAAAGCTGAATGACAGGTAGAAAGATAAAGCATAAAGAAAAGTTAGGACTATTGGGTATTTCCACATGTTAAGGTGTTTAGAAGACTTCATTCTTATCTATGCTCTATTTCTTCCTTGTAACAACTGTGCTTTTACAATTATTTTTTAAATCCTTAACTACTTAGTAATACAACTTTAAGACGAAGCATGTTCTGTAGGTATGTTAAAGTGGTTTTGTTTTGAAGAAAAGGTTTCCTGCATTCAGAATCACCTACTTGCTTAGAATGCACTGGGAATAGAGGAGCCTGCAGTACTGAGGATGTGGCTGAATCCTCAATACACACTCCCATCCAGCACCTTTTAGTTTATCTTCTTGAAATACAGAGGGATGGAGGGGTGTGTGTGTGTGAGTATCTTTCTTTGCTTCATTTTGCTGCCCAGTGAGGTTACTTGGCACAGCCACATTAGGAGAGGCGAAGGGAAGGAGACCAGGGTCAGCCTTTTGTTCCGTGGCTAGCGCAGCGTTTCAGGTCAGTGAGCCAGGCTGTGTTTGCTGCTGTGCATTCAGCCTCTTCCCTGTATTAACCCCAGCAGCCTTAATACACCTTTTTTTTGGGAAAAAAAAAAATGCTTTTCTTCTCAAAATAGTTATCAGCAGACACAGTTTATACAGGTTTAAGGAAGTATTACACAAATGCTTTAAGCATGCAAGAGTGAACTCCTGCAGTCACATACGGACTTAAGCATGACAGGGTGCATTAAAAATTGTAATTCTTCAAAAAGCTTTCCAACCAGAGGGTGATCCTGCCTGGACCCGGTAAATGGCCCCAACACTTCCCACAAATTCAGCCTGTCATGAGCGGTAGGACTAAGCTGTCTCTGACCACCCCAGATCTGGTACTGTAACCAGCGTCCCCAAAAGCAGCGTGCCATGTTTTACATCTGCTCTGCCAAGTGCTGGAACGGGAGAGCACAGAAAACAAGCCAAAGGAAAGTTATTTTTCTCCTTTTTGATGCCAGCTCTTGCAACTCTGGGGCTTTTTCCATAAGGCCTCAGTCCTTGCAGCTTCATGAATAACTTCTAGCCGTGACAACTAAAGAAAAATGCAATCTTCCCATCCTCACTCCCCAAGCCCTATCACCCCCCACTCCTGTCGTGGCTTAACCCCAGCCAGCAACTAAGCACCACGCAGCCGCTCACTCCCCAAACACCTGCTGAGAGCTCAAATAGCCCTAAAGTCAATACAAACACATTAAAAATATACTTTTTGAGGTAATCTGGTGAATTTTGGATGCTTGCTGCTGGCAAACCATTTTGTCTTTCCAGCTTCAGACTTGTGCCTCTTCCTCTTTCTTTGAGGATAAAGCTTCCCGGGGTTTCTAAAGATCTCTAGTGACCTTTTCTGGACTCAGCTGGCTTTTTCAGCAAGGAGCACTTCTGTTGCTATGGCAGTGGGAGCCAGGGCCCCTGCTCCAGTCAAAAGGTTTGGGGACTTTCTTCTGAGGCTTCAATTAGGTGAAGCCTTCAGGTATTGCAAGGAGATATATATATAGATATACACACACACACACACACACACATGCTGCCTGGGTTATCTGACATGGCATCCTTTGCTGCAGATAGCTAGCTATATGGTTTATGGAGCAAATTACTTTTTTGTGAATTTGGTAACTCCAAAGGAGCATTTTGGGAGCTCTTCTATACTTAACTCCGCTGTGGCCTAAGAGCATGTGCTTCAGCACAGTGCGTGGTGGCACACCCTGCAAGGGGAGTTATAGCAGCCCCGTGAGCTCCATCTTGTTGGAGACAAGCCAAGCACCAATAGGTATTCCCCTTGTAAACTATATTTCATTAAGAACTAGCAGACTCCTTCCCCCACCATGTGAGCAGCTGCAGTTCAGTCAGATTCACAAACCGTCCAGCACTGTGAAGCCCAAGCGCCTTCGCTGGGGTTTGGCTTTGCTTATGGGAACGTTTCCATGCAAGTAAGCTCTTATTTTGTCCTTGCACACAGCTGCTGCCACTACAATCAATAAAGCTTAAAGAGAGGCCTGCAGTAAAGTTTTGGGACCAGATGCACTCTAACGATGGCAGTACAAAACTCCCTTGTACCAGTTTACTCTGCTCACATGACACAGCCAGACCAAGAGACTGCAAGAATCTGGCCAAGGGCTATGGGTTAACTGGGCTCTTCCTATCCCTTCTTACTGCCTTGCTGCTTCCTCCCCTCTGTTGTCATTACCTCTACATGATCTTTGGAAAAATAGATGCTGTGGAGAGTTTTCTTCCTCCAGCTGATCAGTGAGATTATGATTTTTTTTCCTTTTGAGAACCAGAGAGAAAGAGATGGACTAAGATCCATTCTCAGTGAAAATGTTCCTGTTCTGTGAATGGTCTAAGACCACTAAACTAACAAAGGCAAAGAGGTTTTCTACCTTGCAGAACACTTACAAGCTTATGTTCACCCTCTCCAGAAAAGTGAATCAAGACAATGAGCTATTAAAAAAAATAAAAATCTGAGAAACTCCACAAGAAGCTAAACATGCCTTACATGCCACATGCTATAAAAACGCAGATCTAAATCACTACTGCTTTTGGAAGAATATAAATTCAAAGGTACCAACCAGTCAAAAATCTAATCCTTTTACTTAAAAAATTACTTAGCACACAAATGAAAACCTTAGTTAAAAACAAAGCTGTAAGCTTTAAATATATATACATACTGACAAAAAAAAAAAAAACAAAAAAACAAACCCTCCTAAACTGCTGTTAAATTGTCTGTAAATTGCTGCTCTTCTGGGTAGAGTAAATATTTTGTGATATACCGTTGTCTCTTCATCTGAAATGCAAATTGTTTTCTTTATTACCGATATAACACTTATGCTTTTTTAAAAAATGAGCT
The DNA here is from genome assembly GCA_013401275.1 of Pandion haliaetus. Lineage (NCBI taxonomy): Eukaryota > Metazoa > Chordata > Aves > Accipitriformes > Pandionidae > Pandion > Pandion haliaetus. The sequence continues at coordinate 12,940 of VYZV01030372.1, read as the reverse complement.
GCAATATTTGCATATGCCAACCACTGTGCTCAGACACCAAGTGAAGAATATTGTGGCAGGCAAATAATAGAAAAATGTTTAGTTCACCTTGCTTCAAATATGCGCTTTAAAAGGGAAATATTTTACTCTAGGTTTACTTTGATGGAAGCTCTCAGGGGAACTGAAAATGTTATAGACCTTATTCATGGCTAGACTTTCCTTAATTTCATCACATATGCATTGACAAGTCTGTCCTGAAAATCATCACAGCTTCAGCCTTTTAAGAGTAAGCTAGCTGAAGATTATTTCAGTAGTGCGTCAGATGAAAGACTGATGCAAGAGAAAGATTTTTTTGCATGGAACAAAAGATCAGCAACATCCCCTATACCACAAGTAGCTAGGAGTGACAAAGGACATGGAAATTTCTGGGTTTTGATTTTCATTTACTGGAAGTTGGAATGTAGTAGCTCCTGAACCAACATGTGCTCTTCTAGTACTTTGCATTTCTTAATGCAAAAGCGATGCCAAAAACGGGAAGAGGCAAGATCTTGTACTCAAAGCTTTTAACAAAGTACTAAACTCTCTTCTATTTACACAGAAAAAACGTTTGAGAAGTGTTTGCCAGTGTGCCACACAGCATCATATTTTGCTAGATATTCTGCCAGGTAATACACATAAAGCTACCTTTTTTCCATCCCGTAACTCACCTGGGCCATGCTATATTGCCTATCAGCCTGAGACTGCTGGTATTGCCTATACTGCAAAAAAAAAAGTCTTCTCCTTATCTTAGCAGAAATGGCAATGAGCACAGCAGCGACACAAATAGCACCGGGCATGCTGACAGCCAGGTGGGATGGGAAGCAATGCCACGTTACCTTTGCTCAGCAAGGCACGCATTGCACCATCATCCTTGCCAAGTGGCCGGCGAGCAGATACAGCAGGCTGTTGTTTCTTGAGCTAGAGCCTTGGAAAGCAGGTGAGAGCTCCTAAAAGGTCAGAGGCATAGATCTTAATTTTGTAGCATGCTATTTAGAAGAAATAAACTGAAACCAGCAAATGCAGCTTGCCATGAATTTTTATAGTCCTATGCCTGTGGTTATTCAAGACAGAGTGCCAGTGTGCTAATGGGCTGGTGTCCCTTGTTGGTACCACATTCATAAGCTCTTTGTAGCAAAACCGTCTGCATTCTCAGTGGCCCACACTGCAATTTTGTCTCCCCACCTTTCCCTCCCCATCCCAGCTGCTATTTCAGAAACAGTTAAGTAGGCAGTTCTTGCTACCAGGTCTAAGCAAGAACTGCAAATGACTTCATGAGCTCCCTTATGGTACTGACACTTGACTTGCCAACTTCACATAGTTTAGTCACTGACCTGATTTTGGGTTGGTGTGGTCTCCTTTCAGTTGTGTGTCCAAGTACTTGGAGAGGCAGTGTCCTACCTTCTTAGAGGGCTGCAAATGCAGGTTTCTTGGCATGAAAATGGTGGAGCCATAGCTGGTCACTAATCAGGAGGTACAAGCTGGAGCCCCTGAAGTAAAACAGCTCAAAAACCCTGAGTGTGGATCTGTAAAGGCTTTACACAACCTTTGGTATGATCTGTTGCTGTGTGAGATTGGCAAGGAGCTGGGAGGTACAGGATTGCTCAGGTGACAGCAGTTCCCCCTGAACACTGTCTCCTGTGCTGGTGGTGCTGCTGGTGCCAGCGTGGACCCTCCTGGATCACCTGAAGCCTGTGGGGTGACCTGAGGAGGCACTTCAGGGGGATGCCCACTTATGAATAGCTTCATGCTCTCAATCTGGGTTCTGGGAAGCACTGGGGAGATGACGATAACCAAGTAATACAGATACAGTGCCTATCTTTTCATCTAGTTCAGGCAGTAGCTACTGAGCCAAGCTCTCTAGCAAAGGGCTGTGAGTTAGCTTGCAGGTACTACTGCTGGGCTTAGTCCCCCGGCTGTGCTTTCTCAGCTCTTCCCACTTGTCTGGCTGCAGGCCTGTTGAGAACTACTTTCCTTCTACTTGTCAGTTTTGCTTCCCCCTGCCAGAATGAAAGTTTATCCTGGCATTTCCTTAAATTAGAAGCTTATTAGTTCTAAATCAGGAGACACATTTAACTAAGACAGTGGTGAATGTCGCTTAAGAATCACTTAGTGACAGAGGAAAAAAAAAAAAAAATCTTAAAAAAAATCCTGACTTTTTTCCCCCTCATCTCAAAGGCCAAAAAAAGAATTAATTGGAATAATCCAAATGCATCCAAACACAGATCATAGAATCATTTAGGTTGGAAAAGACCTTTAAGATCATCGAGTCCAACCATCAACCATGCCCACTAAACCAGGTCATGAAGTGCCTTGTCTACATGCTTTTTGAATACCAACACCCCACCAGACACCCTCTTCTGCATCCACTCCCCAAGGCCTCTGATTGAAAAGGTCACTACAATCCCCCTTCAAAACCAAGGAGGAGACCCTTCTGCTGCCAGGAGTGCACAAATGTCTCCTTCCCACCCGGCTGGGGCAGTTTGTTGACCAGAGCTCATAGCATTACCAGTTGTGCAGACAGGCAACACGTCTCCAACTGGTGCAGGGAATTACCAGTCAGAGAAGCAGGGATGTAAGCGTTGCCATTGAGCTAACAGGCAGCTAATGCACAAGCTGGTGGTGTCACAGGATTCTCATGATGGCCAGGGCCATGGGTGGCTCATGAAATCCAGGCCATGGGTGGCTGCACTCTGCAAGCACTTCCAAACGTGGAGCTGCACCTGAAGGTTGAGATCTTGTAGCTGCTGCTGACCTCCCCTGTTGGAGCAGTCTCCCTCCTGCACAGGAGCTGCCCAGCCAGGAGGATCACAAACTGCCCTCACCCTTCCCCATCCACAGGCATCACAGAGGAAGGGGGGAGGCGAGAGCCAAGCTTGGACGCTCCTCTGCTTCCAGACCAGCAGGAGTAAGTGTGGCAACATCTCAACCCTGAAGTAAAAGAAGAGTTAAAGCAGAAACCTGCTCAGCCTCCTTGTCTCTCTTCCCATGCTGAAACACTGTGTTCTGAGTTGGTAAATGTGCCCCGGTAACTGCTGTGCAACTCCTCTCTATTGCTTGTCCCTACAACCAGGGTCATGCCACTCATTCCAGAACAAGCCATAGTCCCTTCTCCTTTCTTTTCTCCCTGCTTCAGGACTTACTACTTTCCTGATATGTCCTTACCTGCAAAAGCTCCTTAAAGCTTTTTCCTTGAAAGTTTGCACCTGATGTTATCAAGGGTAATTAGATAATTGATACACAATTCACATATGGCTCTCTGGTTTTTTTTTTTTACACACAGTGCTTTCCCCAGCCTGTGAACTTTAAATAATGCAAATGCGAGAATCCTCTGTTGTTTTACTGTGTTTAACTTTAGGCTATGTTAAAACTAACGTCTAATTGTTTTTGATGTATCTAAAGCACTTTATTGTTCTTTTAATAATAATTTTTCTTTGTTCCTAGTTGTTCATTTGCCAAGGGTAGTGCCTGTAACATTAATGACTCCAAACTCATAGGGACTTGATAGGAGTTTTTGTTATTCATAAAATCCCCCTCACTTGTATTTTGTTGTGTTGTTCTAATCACCATTTCAATTTATCATCATTCTGGAAAGATATTTACCAAGGTTTATTCAGTAGAACTGCCTGTAAGGAATCAGTCCCAAACAGTTTAGGTAGAAAAAAAAAGTTTATCTTTTTTATTTTTTTTGCAGTTGGGGATGTCTTCAGCTTGCATTTGACTACAGCACCCTTTTAAGCTCTCTAGACAAGGAACTGCCATGTATTTTCAGTGCACACTTATAGTTTTCTCATTTTTGCTACTTTTGAGGTTCAGAGGTCTTCAGAAGCAATGTTCACTTTAACTGTTCCCTCAGAAATCTGCCTGAATAAATAAAAATTAGATTGTGTCCAGTTAAATCCTACCACAACTCCGCCATATGCAGTGGATGTCAAGGATGAATTTAACCAACTAATTTAGATTAGAAAGTTTTAGGGTAGAGGTACAGCACGGAAGAACTGAAGTGTATGCGTATGCATAAAATTAAGTTATAGGGCTTAAAGTAGAGAGATGCAAATAAAAAACCCAAGAAAATAATTCCTTTAAAGGTAAATAAAATAATAGGTAATAAGCACCTCTTCCTTCCCTAGTCTTCGAAGATGATTGATTGTCTCACTGTTCCTCCATATGACTCCTGAACTTCTGCAGTGTGGGTACCCACTTTCAGTAGGCTAATCCTGTTTAGGAAGACGATGCATTTTATATCCCACCAGTTGCAAGTGGAAGAAGAACCAGTGGCACTGGTACTTTTTAGGTTGGGGTTTTTTTTGGTGTGGAAAGGGGGCAAATAAGTTTTTACTTACATGACTTTTTACTAGAATCAAGTCCTCACTGACTTTTTCAATGCTTCCTTACTTGTCACTTGAGGACTATTACATGTGTACGACTGTTTTGTCCTCATTTCTGTATTTGCTTCTTATTTAAGTGGCCATTCAAGGTATGATTTACAGTATTGCCAGGAGCTGAGAGTGCTCTTTGTTGGACTTTGGTTTCTCTTTCTGTTGGTATTACACAGCCAGTGTGGCCGGGGGCTGTGGGAATGGCGAGCAGCCATACGGTCCTGAGCAGCCCTGCAGCTGGTTGGGCTTGTCCAGTCCGTCACCCACTCAGCACAGCAGGTTATTTAAGCGACAGTAGATGTACAACAAATTGAAACATTAATGCTGTAGATTCTGAGAGGTATTTATTCATTCAGATCATGGTAATTTTTTTTGAAACTACTTCAGCAATCTTTTACTTTGTATTCTGTAACGTAATACATCCAAATATAGGACAGGTGTACAACTTTTATTCCATAGTTCAGCTTCTTAATTACAGTCTAGTAATTTACAGGCATGTGCTCTCTGTAAATCCTTTATGCATGTCTTGAAATCATTATTTTAATGCATCAGTAAGTTGGTCAAAGCTTCTACAGCTGTTGTTTAATAACATCTAAGCCAACTATCTCAGACTAGTCAGCACAGAAGTGTATGTTTTCATTTTACTTATTATAATGTATATATTACTAATTGTAGTCTATTGTATACTTCAAATGCACACACCTGAAAATATTTTCCCCATTTTTTCAGAGCTATATTTCCTAAATTACAATAACCAAAGAATTTCACCTTGATTCCCAGAAAATTAGACAACTCCGTCTTGTTGATTGATCTCTACCAGCCGCCTGTCAGCCCAGCTCATCACTGGCTGCCTTGCCTACTAGTGCATTGGATAGGGATTACACAAAGTTGTCTCCTGCTCTTCCTGGCCCTTTAAAAATAGTTCATAATAGTTGAATTGCCAGGGAATGTTTTGCCCTGAATGTTGTTTAACAGTGAGTGAAGGCTGTAATTCCAGACTCTCAGAAAAGTGAGAGAAATGGCTATTTTGCAGGATACCTGCAGGAAAGGGTGTTTATTCACAGAGATGCCTGGAAAACACTGACCATCAGAAAGGCTAGTTGATGCATAGAAGCATCTCAGAGGCTCAGAAGGGACAACAAATTTCTATTTTGCCACTTAATGCTTGGTAAACTGCATGTGCATTTATGTGGACTGGACTGCTGTGAAGCGTTAAGAGATATGCAATGGACCACGTCATCTGGAGAGCCGGGCAATACTGAGCTACTTTGGCCAACAGAGTGTGAGGTGGAAAACTGCAGGTCAGGCCAAAGTTGGAAGGAATGTACCCTTGAAGGGACAGTAACCGTGGAGAATGACCACCAACCCCAAAGAACAGGTTTATGTAGCCACGGTGCAGATTTGCATGGAAAACTGGCAGCAGAGCCCTGATGAAGCATCGTTATCCTTCCAGGTATAGATTACCATGAAATGTTTCGATGTAGAGCAGGAGCTGCCATTTGGAGGCTGATATGACAGGAATAAAAGAAAACAAACTTTAGCGGGGCTTATTTTTCTTCTATATGAAATCCTTCTTCCTTGGCTGACAATCCTTTTAACAGTGCATTTGTACAGCCTTCACATTGGTACTCTCATTTCCTAGGAAGTCATCTAATGAAGGGTCAGGGTACAACTTCTATCCATGTATTCTCGTTACAAATAAATGACTCTGGGGGTGTATAAAAACAAATAGGGAACAAATTAAAGGGTTCTCTGCTAATAGGAAAGTAAAGGTGATGTTTTACTGCCATCTCTGCAAATGCAGCTTTGATAATGAGAATCATGGGGACATCTTTTTATAGAGTAACTTTGCTGACATACTGGGGAAGAAATTGGAGCCCTGTACAGCTGAAGGCAAAAGCTGCTGCACGTCAGATAATCTCTCTCTTTTGGGTTTTTTATAAAAAAAGCCCTTCTGACTCTCTGCAGCTTGACTAGCGGTTAACCTGTACCACGGATTCATCAGAGATTACACATCCATTTCAGATATGAAATAATGCCTTCAGTTGAAGCTGTTATAACCCCTTGGTGACTTATACAAACCACATTTTAATATAATTCTAACTCAGTTTCTTGTATCTACATTAGCTCAATAAGGATAATCACGAGTTAAAAGCTGCTTGCCAAGGTTAAATTCAGTTGCTTCTCAACATTTGCAAGAAGTACATCCACTGAATAAGATGCTTCTGTTCTTACATGTTGTCCTCTCTGGATATCACTGAATTTTGAAGATGGGTGAGAAAGTAGATCACCAATGCAATTTTCTCCCTCAAAGATGTTTGTCTGTCTGTGCTATGAGCTATAACTCTTCTACGGCCAAAATCTGTAGTGGCACTGACACATAAGGACAGAACATCTCCCTTCTCCTCAGGTGCCTTTCTCCTCCCCACCCCTCTGCAAGCACAAGCTGCAGCAAGGAAAGTACCCGAGGCAGAAGGGCTTGTGGCTCTGCCAAGTCAAGATCAAAGCAGCTTTAGTCACTCTTATCTTGAGGAAGGGATCTGCAGCAGCAGAAACACCTCTCAGCACAAACCAGAAAGGATGGAAGAAAGAGGAGCAGTGTCTGCAGAATCCTGCCGATGGGAAGCCAGCAGAAGGGAAGAACACCAAATAGGAAAAAGAATAAAGAAAACAACCAAAATGGATAAAAAGAGGTGAATGCTGCAAGGAGTCATGAAAACAGAGCCACACTGTTCTTTTTTTAAGAGATGTATGTGGTATCTGAAGAGAAACACAGGTTGTCTTGATCCTATAGGGATACTTGATAGGGAGTAAGTAGGCAGAGCTACTTTGTACGGATCTGGGTTGACATTTCCTGGAAAATTTAGCTAAATGCTTTTCCTCTTTCAAAAAAGCCTGAGATGCAGAGAAATATTAATCTGAGGTAAAACAGTGATCATAGTGTTCTGCTTCTATACACTATCCACGAAGTATCCTCAGGAACACACATACATACCTTTGGTGGAAAACTCAGCACTGGCTTGGTGTCCAGCAAAGCTTTACTCTAATTGCACTCATGTATTTCATGATCAATACATTTCAGATTATGCAGTTCTCTTTATTCTAAATTTAAGTCCTTTGCAGGAGGGGGTAGAACTGATTGCCTCTCAATTCCTGAATATTTGTGATGCAAATAAACATGCAAGCCCTGGTATGAAGAGGTATCCAAAATTATCAGTGGCTGACCTTTGCAGGTCATGCTCCCTTCATATCCAGAATTAAACCTGATTCCTGCTTCTTCCCTTTTACCACCTATTTCCTCCTTCCTTTCTCAATTAAACTGCCAACAGCTAATCTCACCATTTGGCCTTTCACCTCCTTGCAAGCTCATGATTCCTGATCTTCTTAATCTAGGATCATTACCATCAATCAGTCTTTTAGGCAAGTGAAACTTTTTTTTTTTTCACAGAGAGGTGCCAGAGGCCTACAGATCTTTCAGGCTGATAATATTGCTTTAGTTCTGGTGCCAGCTGGGGTTTTTGACTAAACTGTGCCTAGTGGTGTTTTGTGCCAATTAGATGCTCCACGCCGATCAACAGAAATTTGCTTGGGCTGCGATTCCTTCCAGCTTCAATCATTTACTGGGAGAGGTGAAGGATTAACTTAATTAAATCAACTAATACTTTGACAAAGCATTAGGGATACTGCCAAGGTTAATGAGGGCTAAGGTTAATGAGGACCAAGTTTTCCTTTCCTGTCTTAATGTCTTTTAGATAGTTTTAGATAGTACCACTTACCAGACTTGCCTTATTGCCCCCCCCC
>VYZV01030371.1:5123-17480 GCA_013401275.1 Pandion haliaetus | reverse complement strand
AAAAAAAAAAGCCACTAAAAATGCAGTTCCCACAAAGCCGAAAGGCATGAGAGGAAGCAATCAGGCTGTATAGCTGCTGCCCAGCCACATGCCCATTAAGTGATATTCTACAGTTTACAGTCAGACATTTAATGACATGACTACATTGAGCCTATAAATGAACTCCATAAAAAACACTAAAGATTAACTCATTTATGATAATTATTTTTACAAGTAGAATAAAAACCCTACCTTTCAGGTTCAGCTGGAAACTTTTTCCTCAAGAGAGCTATCACCCTCACTGAAAAAATTGCATAGGTGGATTACTCAACTTTTCCTTTCAGTACAGTCACACATTTGTTAGTTTCTACTTCCTCCAGCATGTCGTGTTTCTGTGAGATCACATGAAAAGAACTTCCAAAAGAACATGGTCAGTAGACAATATTCCCCAAACCTGAAAAAAACGTTTGACCAAGCTGTTTCCTTATTTGGAACAGAAAAAACTACACTTATTTTTTTAGAAAAATGTTTTAAAAGCCAGTAAACTGAAGCCTACAATTTTACGTTTACTTGCAAGATAACTCATTTAAACTAAATCTTGTTTCATATACATTATTACAAGACCTTTTTCTTGAAATCATTTGTCACTGGTAATTTTAGAGTAAGACACGTACACAACCAAAGGTTAGGAGTAGGACTCCCAAATGTTTTGCAAATTGAAACTAGAATTACCCAGATAATCCATATTTTTCAATCAAATAAAAATAGAATCCTCTTACACTTAAAAATATATTTGCATAATGCCTGCACAAAGGCAATTATATGTTTAAATAAAATACATAACAATGTATGTAGGCATTAAAAACTGAAGTATTAATCACAGCTTGTCTTAAACACAATTGTATTTTGCCTATGTTATAGGTAAACATTTTGATGAAGTCCTATTAACTCATTGAACTGAAATAGATAATACATATACAAATTATACAAATATCTAAGGCTATTGAGAGATCTCTAACTCAGGATGTGATTTGACAAAATGAAGCACTCGGGGGGCAATACTAGGCCAAGGTGACTTCGCCCCTTATTGTTCCCCTCTTTTACAGGATTTTCTGAAGTGAAATCAGTTTCTAGGAACAAGAAGCCAGAAAGAAGATAGAGGTGATTAAACTTGATGCTGGCATTGCCACTTACCATCAGTTCAGAGCCTCAGATGTGTAAACTTTTACTCTAACACGCAAGAGTATCTGTCATTGTCTGACACTGTAAGTAGTAACATGCAATACAGCAAGTCTTCAATAGCACCTTTATGTAGTGCATCTTTAAAAGGGAAAGATCTGTTGAACTGGATCCACCACAAACATGTTTTACTATAATTACTTCATAATAATTCACCACTTCTTTCAGCTTTTATTTACAATGTTTTTAGGTATTACAACATTTATAGGACACAAAAGAAGTTTGAGTTCAAATTTCTGAGTGGCAGAACAGTAACTAGATAGTTCAACAATTCTTTTATTTATGCTTATATAACATTGCAGATTACTTTTGAAGACATTTTAAAATACATTTATATAACCCTTTTGTTTTCATCATGCATTCTACTTCCACCTGCCAGTGCTATTGGTGTTCACGTTTTCATTTGCTAGTGATTCCTTTTACTTATTTCAAGTAATCAATATAATTGCTTCCTTTGGGCGTGTCTACTTCTGTATAGTGAAGTATAATGCAATGACACTCAAACTACCACCATTTGACCATCACCAGAAGGGTCATATTTTGAAGGATTTTTAACTGGGACTGCCTATATTGTTTTCAAACCAACTACTATAGGAGATTTCGTTGCATCATGAGAATACTCCAGTTAGGGACCGAATGAGTCAGCAACACGTCAAGTGTCTCTACACTGCACCATCCTGCACAAACCAGACATCTGTAATTTCTTTCTATCTGAAAGAAACAAACATCTCATCAGTGCTCTCCTGCACTTCCATCAGGACCTTTATGCTTGGACCTTCGATTGTACTATGACATCTTCCTACACTGCAAATCCTTTTTCAAGTACAATTTTAAAGGAAAAGCTGTTAAGACATCTTCTAATACAAAAGTTAAAAAATAAATAAATTAAATACAAAGACCTGAGAACCTATACTTGAAGATTTTATGGGAGCAAGCCAACACTTGAAAAATCACAGCTTGTGAAACACAGTAACAAAAAACATTTGCTATTCTTGATCAAAACAGCAAAAACAAAATCAGAGAAGCGGTCTTCCTCTTCAGCAGGCTAAGCAACATGAAGAAACCCAACCTAAAAAGACAGAAAGCTAATTTCCTGCTGCTGATACTAATTCAGGGCAATACACAGCACTGAAAGTACTACGTGGGCACTCAAAACCTCTGACTGTCAAAGCAAATATTTATTTTCATCTCCCTGGTCTCTCTGCAACACATGACACTCTTAACTTAGATATACTGCTATCTTGTCTGCGAAAGGCTGGTAGGGCCCTGATGAAACGCACAACAGTTTGAACTGTTTCTGGAGAGCTACAAACCACAAGTGCTGATGGAAATATCACCTTCACTATTTTAACTGTTTGGGCTGAGTCAGAGTTAATTTTCTTCATAGAAGCTGGTACGGGGCTATGGTTTGGATTTGTGCTGGAAACAGTGTTGATAACACAGGGATATTTTTGTTACTGCTGAGCAGTGCTTACAGAGCCAAGGCCTTTTCTGCTTCTCAAACCACCCCACCAGCAAGGAGGCTGGGGGTGCACAAGAAGTTGGGAGGGGACTCAGCTGGGACAGCTGACCCCAACTGACCAAAGGCATGTCGCATACCATATCACACCATGCTCAGCAATAAAAGCTGGGGTAAGGAGGAGGAAGGCTGTCATTCGGAGTGATGGCATTTGTCTTCCCAAGCAGCCATTACGCATGATGAAGCCCTGCTTTCCTGGAAAGGGCTAAACATCGGCCTGCCCATGGGAAGTAATGAATGAGTTATTTATTTTGCTTTGGTTGTGCACACGACTTTTGCTTTACTTATTAAACTATCTTCATCTCAACCCATGAATTTTCTCATTTTTACCCTTCTGATTCTCTCCCCCATCCCACCGGGGGCAAGTAAGTGAGCAGTAGTGTGGTGCTTAGCTGCCTACCAGGGTTAAAACACAACAACTATTAAACCACACCAGGATCAATATATTCCCTTTTCAACACCTTCAAACAACTACTAAGTGAAGTGTTCCAATGACATGCTGTATCCTGTGATAAACCCTCCACTGCATTTTACAACAGAGCTGTTATCAGTGTCAAATTAAAAGTTTAGAAGAGATTAGCTTATGGTTGAAGTTAAATCCAGCAGTAAGGGAGGATGTCGGACAGATCAAAATACCCTTTTTATCAATCTGCATGGACAGGACAATTTTCCTTCTTAAAAAGGTACACACCCATTAATGATAACTGCAGCTCTGAATTCAAAATACTGTTGGCTTCCTTGCTAATGCTAATGTTTCAGTTAATAACATCACCAAGTAATACTCTGTAAATGTTTTTAGAGAAGACTGTGTTACTGATGCCTTTGTCATTTCTCAGATATATTAAATCACCGTGATATACGTGAACATGAACCTTCCACATTCAGAAAACTTCAGTATCCTAAAGCTGCAGCACATCTGTTCCTCAACAGAGACCACTACAGTAAATCATACCTCAACCACTACAGTAAATCAAATCTCTACTATCTACGCAGGTTGCCTGTGGAATTGCAAATCAAGTTCAAGATCTTGGCCTTTTCTTTAAGGTCATATATCCCTGGGCTCAGAATACAACAACAGAAGCATACACCATGTGGTACGAGCACCACAGAGATCCCCAAACTAGTGCAAAGCGTGCTGGTACACAGAGCACACGTGCAGTCACTAGCTCAGGCTCTATAAAAAGATACAGGCATATTAACATGTCAGTGAGCCTGAGCTAATTACTACTGGTGCTTCCAGTTTCAGAACTCAGTCGGAGCCTGCAGCTCTACAGTGACAGTCACCAGCTGGGCTTCTCGGGCACTGCAGCAACATGCCCCGTGGGAGGCTAACATTTGCAGTCTGGGCACAGAGCATCCTTACAGTCTCAATCAGGTCTGGGGCATCAAAACCCGGGGCTCTCTTCTCCCACTCTGTAGGACAAGGGTCTACCACACTGCACCACCAAGTATATGACTCAGGTTTTTTTAACCTTACTTTCCAGAGCTGTCGCAGGAATGCGCATTTTTATTTTTTAAAGCACTCATCTCCCCAGAACAAATAAAATCGAAACAAAATAAAAAGGAAAAACCCTACCAGAATAGGACACTGTACTGTACATAACTCTGTCTCTCACAGATGATGACAGTATGTGACGCTTAGTAATGTTGCTCGACGCACCACTGAAATTCACTCAGATGCTGCAGTGGCCATCGGTACCTGGTGTTCTCATACCATTTTAGCGCCTCTCTCTGCCATTTGATTCATCTAAAGAGAGACTAATTAAAACTAGAAAGAACCACTCTTTGGGATAAAAATAAGACAACCTGATCTGAGCACAAACTATATAACTATCTGGAAAAATGAGGTCAGTATCTGCACTATTTAAGGAACTGCACTGAGAATTCTGTGCTGATTTTGTCATATTCCTGGGCAAGCCGTAATATCCACATGCTTCAATTCTACAACTGTACAACTGAAATACTACATCCTTTTGTTACAGTATATCTGATGATGATGAATCCCCAAATGCCTGAGTACCTTAGGAAATATTCTAGGCGTTAATTAAAAATTAATTTAAAATGCAGTTACTATTCTGTACAAAACACTGTTTTAATGCAATGAATTTGTACCAAGAATGCCTTTGTCCTGTTTAACTTCCAAAACTGACCAAACTAAATCACATAATGGTATTCTTATTGCACAGGAAGATGATCAGCTTGGAAACTTAGCATGTAACATCCACTCTCCAACAGGCATTTTCCACAAAGGCAATACCCACGTTATTTGAAATGATCCAATACTAGAACGATGACAGATCTGGGAGAAGACCAACAATAAATCAGTATTGAATTGTACATACTTACCACACAGTGCTATGCTGACAGCTAGTTGTATAATGACAACAATAATAACCGAGTAGAGTATATACTCCTTTCTCAAGTCCTGAACCAAGTCAGCCTATGAGCAGGAACACTTGGTAAATGAGAAATACTATACAAAGGAACACCCTAACAACAGTGGCCTAGGCATTAACTTTGGATGCAGACAAGAATGTTTCTAAAAAGAAAAGAAAAAAAAAAAAAACCTGAAAAGTTGTCTGTTTTGTAGTAAGAATCTTTCTGGTTTTGCATGCATTTTTACTTTTATTAAACTAACATAGTAGTCATTGTGACACATAATGATTGCAAAGGAAAGTCTTTGAAAACATGAAAATTTTTTTATCTATTAACTTCACATGTGTATACAAATTACAGAATATTATATAGTCTTATATATTTTGCAATACACCCTATACTTAAAGTGGACAGGGTTTAAAAAATTAAATCTTCATTACCTTTAAGCATTGTTCTTCCAGTTGAGCCTCCGAAGATACTTAAAAGACCACTTCTTGCTCCTAACGATGTAGTTGCTTCTAGTAAAGCACCAGTTATATAGTTAGAGAGTGCAGTCCTCTGTAAAGTGGCACGATATTGACAGTAAGCACCTGTTACGCATGGTTTTACACAAAACCCATCACCTTTGCATATACAGTCTGTATCAAACGTTGGGAGCTTTCTCAGAAGATGAGGAAAATATTCAAAAATATCTTCTGCTTCTTCTTCTTCTCTCACTGTATTGAAGATCTGTGGAGAATGCAAAAGCATGAACTGTTAGTTCCTTTCCTTAAGATAAACTGAACATCAAAAAATTCCAAACTAGTATGACTTCTTGTAAAGTTCAACAGCCTCTGCAAAAAGGCACTGTGTTTAAACACTGCATTTATGCATTAAACCTGAAATATCTATGAATCCAAAACTGATTTGTAAAGATTTTGAGTTGGGTTTCCAAACCGGCTAATTAAATAAGATGGCATTCTGGCTTTCAATCTATGGTTAAAAGCATTCTAATGAAAACAAATTTTAAGGATCACCGTAAGACAAAAAAATGCCACATCAATACATCTAGTCAACATTTAAAAGAAAGAATATACAGAAAATTATTTATAAGACTATTGAATCTACTGTACTTTCAGTAAAATCTTACAGATATCAGTAACAGAAAAACAGATCTACTCAGGGTTTGCACTTTTTCTTCCTGAGCAGGGCAGGTTTTTTGCAAACAGAAATGGTTTTAATCACTGTGAGCAATCTTTCAAAATGTTTTGGTGTTCCATTCATTGCATTACTTCCAGCCTACACACAGGTCTTCTATCTAACATTGGTTTAGTACTCTTTTTCCAATATTTGTGCTAACACACTAATGAACTTCAGTCTGCAGTGTAGCAACTAGGTAATGTTTGCTTATGTAAAAGAGCTTAATTATCAAAGCAAGAATCTAGAAGAAATCTTTTCATTTAGTATGCAAGGAGAGACTTGATTCTTTGCATTCTTGTATGCTGACTTACTGATTAACATGAATAATTTGTTTCAATGATCTGTGCTTTGTAATTACAAAGTGTAAACTACCAAACTAAAAATTAACATAGGGAAAGGTCATTATAACTGTTACCAGAACAGGTGCTGAGACAATTTTCATAGGGTTGTTCCCCACCAGTCCTTAGATATGCACAAGAAATAAGCTGAAGTCTTAATAACTTTTTTTTGTGATTAATGGCTTGTTTCTTGTTGCCATCCTTCCCCACACGTAAACAAAATACAGCTGTCCATCAGCGTGGCAGAAATCGCATCCAGTCCTTTGATGCAAGCACACATGTGCTCAGTCATATGATAAGAAACTGTTTGCACAGTCTGTGCATGCCGCATGTCAGAGGAACCAGCACCCTCACCACAGGACACATACATGCCTGGCCATGTAACCAAGGAGGGAAGTGGCTCCCAGCGTGGGGATCTGCACACGCGTCCACTTCTGCCCTAAGACATATATTTACCCTGCCATGAAGTGAGGAGGGTTCACATGCCCTGCTCTCACGACGTATCTGACCCTCTACAAACAGCAGTTGTGAAGAATGATGTAATACTTTCAGTCAGGTAAAGAACTTGAGAATAGCAGAAGCTTTGATTCAGCTACTAAATTCAAAATTTGGCAAATTATCTACTTCTTCCTTATTTTTTGCCATAAACCAGAAAATCAAATACAATGCATTATTTATTAAAGTATGTATTTCTTAGCTTTATTTTTTGTATCGACAATTTCTTGGGGAAAACAGCAAAATTTTACTCAAAATATAGTAATTTATTAACTAGTAATTCAATTATTTGAAAAAGAGCACTGACATTTATTACCACAAAATTAAAAAAAAGTCTTTCACACGTTGACGAGGACTTTTATAACTCAATTCCATTAGAAACACGGCTTCTGTGATTCATTACACAGTGAAATGCTGTGGTATCTTTTTTTTTTTTCCCCTCCCTGCAAATTTTCCAAAATTTATTTGGTCTGAGGCTTCTAGAAATATTAAAGCCTTTACTTGAGCCTCTCTATCTTCTTTTCTTTGGTACACAACAGTTTCATGGACTCAGACTCTCAGTAAGAACACTGCTCATCTCCACCTTTACTCCAAAAGAAAATGCACTCTTAAACTGTGTGTTATATGGATAGGACATATGCATACCTTTTAATCAGGTAAGTGTCTGCAAGGAACAGTGGGGATGTGCATATGACACACCTTTCCAAAAGATGTATTTGGAATAGTGAACCTGCCTTATGCA
Organism: Pandion haliaetus; assembly: GCA_013401275.1. NCBI lineage: Eukaryota > Metazoa > Chordata > Aves > Accipitriformes > Pandionidae > Pandion > Pandion haliaetus. Next base: position 9,613 of record VYZV01030371.1, on the reverse strand, counting down.
TGGATTATGAGCGTCACACGTAGCAGACATAATTAGTCTTTTTAGCTTGTTTAAAAAAATATTTAGTTAATGAAAATAATTTAACTTCCCAGAACTGCAGTTACCTTGCAAAATATTTTTAAAATTGTGTTCTGCAACTTACGAAGGTCTACACAACTAAAATTTCTTTCAGTTGCAAAAGCAAAGAAACCACTTGTTGACAGAAACAGGCGACAGTGCTTTGCTGGAGAGATTATACACAGAATAATTGTGTTAATCTCTTCTGTATAAAGTAGACTTCAGGGCACTAGCCGTCTCCAAAGACTCTGCGCTTCACATAACATTTTCAAATACTGTTTGTTTTGATGTGTTAAAGCTCTGAATGTGTTACTTCTGCTGCACACAGACGCATTTACGAAAAAATACAGACTTACGATGTGTATACTTACCAGCCACTGAGAAGAACTGAAACAACCAGAATAGGAACATATCCCTCAGGTAACTGATAGGGAAAAACACCTTCCAGTGACATTGCACCAGACAACTGGGAAAACAATCTTGCCTGGGAGACAAAAAAAGTTGATTCCAAGCCAGGGCTTACAGTTCATCCGGGCAGATGTAGTTATATTGATCTATATCACTACCAAAGAATGATTACTGTAATTAAAAATGAATGTGAACCAAAAAGAGTAAAACGCAGCACTAAACTGACAGCTACCTGTAAAAAAAGTGATTCACAAGAGCATATCGCTCCTGATTCACTTTTGCCTTCCATATCAAATCAAAGATTTCAAAGTCATCTGCAGTCTGATGCTGTGGTATCTCACCTACTACTTATCAAGCAGTAACTCACAAGAAACTGAGGACAGTATCTGGATCTAAAAGCACTGCAATATTAAATGTACTTCAAATTTCTTTTGAAGTAGTGCAAAGTACTGACACTTACAAGGAGTTTAGGGTGAACTTTCTTATCTATGCCACTCTAACGAGCACACATGTAAACAGCAAAATTTATATGCAATTATAGTACCTCAAGATTTACTTTAGACAATAAAAGCATACATTCTAATTCTTTTTCTTTTCTCTTTGTTTTTTTTCCACAATCCTTTTAAAATAAGAAATGAGCTGAAACAGGTAACTCCATATACTAATAAACCCCTATTTCAATGAAAGTATACTATGGCTTTGATAGATTTTTACTTTCTTTTTTTTTTTTTAAAGATATTTTAATGCTAAGTAAAACGAAAATAAAAGTTACTTGCAACATAAAATTTTCCAGAATACTACAGAAGAAAAACATGTCCTCCAAATCAAAAATGAGAATTAGCATTAAAATAAATATTAAATTCAGGCAGAATTCCAACCTTGTAGCTTTACAACCAAGTCCATATTTGGAAAATAAATGGAAACAAATAGATTTTTCAGCTCTTAATAACATATGCAATAAATCATCCAAACTTTACTTTTAAAAAACCCTCAGTTTTGCTTCTAGTAACTTAAAATGGTATCTGCAAGTTAACTTATTGATAACCTTCAGGCAATAAAACTTTCTTACAGTGACAACAGACATATTTTCTTAAGATATTCTTTAAAAATAACTGTAAGAACAAGTAAGTCATGCTGGCCTTGAAACTATTCCGTATTTTTCTCTTATAATCTTTTCTTCTGTTTAATCATCACTACAATTGCAAATTGCATTATGACCTTTTCTTCACACACATTACTGTAGGTTTACTACATAAAAGTGGCAGAAACCTAAATACCATAGCCATTCTTAGCCCTATATTTTATGACAGATATTCCCCCAAAATGAAGCTGGAGTTCATGGGTGCTGCTGTACTGGAAATACTGGATATAGCAGTTCATAAAAATAATTGTTCTGATTTCTTATCTAAACTTATATGTATCTCTTCTGTTTTACTGTAATCTTTTATTTGTTTCTCTTTTCATATTTTTTCTGCCTCAGGTATTTAGCTTAGAATCTGGGGGCATGTTATTATTTTGCCAAACATCTAGCAGCTGCTTGGTGCGTATGAAACCCAGAAACTGGAATTAAGAACAGACCAAAGATTCACATTATTAGGAAGCAGGCTTAATTTCTCTAAGTTGATTACAATAATAAAGAATATGTGTACCCTGAAAATTCATTGTAAAGAACAGCCACGAAAAATTATGCTTATTGGTACTACGCTATAAAAATAACACAAAACAGGCCCTAATGGGGCTTTAATAATTCACTGCGTTGCTTCTAACCAACATCTGTCCACATTCTTTCTAAAATCCTCCACTGATATACCCTAAATGATCAAAATGAAACACTGAAATGTAGGAGATACATATATATATATATGCACACACACATACACACACACAAATATGCTAGGTTGGTACTATGCATTCCACTCCGATTTCCTGGCTGTTTACCTACAGAGCGTTTTTCTATTATATAGGGCCGCCGACAGCCCGTGCCCTGCAACACAAAGCCTTTATTAGTTGCATGTTTTTAAAGCAATTTTAAATGCCTGTAAACCAGAATGGTACATTAACAAGTAATAACTCTCAGGACAGTATGTCTTGAAGATCACTTAAATAACTCCTTTGAAAACACAAAGGTTTTACAGAACATACAAGCCTAAATGCAATTAATAATATCACAGGAAATGCTGCTCTTCCCAAATTTGTTCTGTTCCCCGAAAAATTTCATTAAAATGAGTAAATTCTGATGGTGATTTTTCATTTTGGCACTGCAGGTTTTTCCAAAGAAAACCCTCGTTAATGTCGACCAAGTGAAGCTAACAGTGATCTCTTGGAAGTCATGACCATGGACCATTCCAATTGCTTTTACATGTATTTATTCCACAGCAGTGTAACTCAAGTATGGAATACAACAGCAGTCTGCTATGAAAAAAAGCACTTTGGGCAGAAAGAAATGAATATGTAAAGTGAACTTGGGTAGAGGAGAAGGGGGCTGAAAGAGGAAACACACTTACCAGAATGAGAATTTGCTCAGAACAAAAGAATCAGGCATTAATGCACAGTTAGTCAATACTTCAGTTTCATGTCTTCCAAAATGGCACTCCAGCATCACACTTCAGAGCATTTATTTAATAAAATTTAAAAAAGAGGTGATGCTGATAGTGACGTAAATTTCTGAGGATCTTGGAGTTTCTCAGATTTATCTCATTCAGGTTATGACCACACACACACGCATTAGCTTGTGACATCTCAAGATGACTGCCAAAGNGAAAGAATATTCTCCTATTACTCCTTACTATTATCACCTTTTGAAAAAATGGTATTATTGTAAAAGTGGAAATAAACACACTTCCTAATGAAATTTCTATTAATAAATAACTTTTCCCAACATTCTTACCTGAAAAACTGTTCATCTAATTAATCTCAAAATACCACCCAATATTATTCTGTTTAAACAAGAGCGAGGCCATAGCCTGAGGAACATTTCTTTTAGCTACAAACACAAAAGCCTTTTTGGACATAATTATTTTTAACATTTATCCCTTGATCTAGTTCATTGTGAGAGAAACAGTCATTTAATTACTCTCCAAACAATGCTAAGTTGCTAATCATTTGATTTTCAGAGATGCTGGAACAAACAACTGTCAACTGGGATCTGCAGAAATGCTGAAAAAAAGACCAATCTATGAAAAAAGGTCTGCCACTGATCTGGGATTTAAAGTCAGGTCATGTGAACTCAGACAGATTTCTAAGCCAATGCAGAATAATTATATAGACCTTGGTTTTAATCTAGCTCATATTTTCAAAAATAATTCCTGCTGTGCAAAAATAGAAATGAGTAAGTCTGTTTTGTACAGACAGTTCTCCACATAATTTAGAATTACCTAGTCTGAGTAAACATTACAGGTACAAAGGCACTTGGACAATGCTCTAAAGGCCAGGTCCGGAAGAGCACTGCAGCTTTCCGACTTAAGCTAGTTCCAAACAAATTACCCGTTTCTCAGCACTGTGTTTGCCAGATATCCCATTTCTGAGAAGGCTTATTTGCTTGTGCATGCTTATTGCTTACAACTCTACAGAATCTAGTTACAGTGCTTCCTTCATCAACTTCCTCTCTGTGCTCTCATAAAGCTCAGGCATCTCTGCAGAGAAATTCACGGCAAAATTTGGTTAAGATGACAGCAAGAAATCAGATTCTGAAGGGATGGATGTTTGCAATGTCAAGAGAAGAAAAACCTCTTTTAATGAAAGAAAACTTTAAAAGCTACAGCAAAAAAAATGGTTGTATCAATTTTCTATCGCTACTGCTGAAGTAAACCATTAAAATTTTGAAAAATATTTTACTGAAATTGCAAGAAACTGTAGATGAAAAGGCATATCTAAAAGAAAAAAATATTTAATATTGAACAGCACATTAACAAACATCTGTATTCAACTTCATTACAACTCAAACTTCCCCTGCAAAAAGACAAATCTTTGGCAAAACTGCAAACTTATACAAACTTTTTTTTTTTTTTTTTAAACAAATTGATAAA
>VYZV01030366.1:72287-83546 GCA_013401275.1 Pandion haliaetus | reverse complement strand
AGAGGTGCTACCACCATCCCTGATGGTATCGGCCTGGGCCAGAGGCGGTTCTGACTTTTTGGAGCCGGGGGAGCTTCTAGCAGCTTCTTACAGAAGCCACCTCTGCAGCCCCTTCCCCCACTACGAAAGAAAACCATGCCACACAAACCTATAACAAGAGACTTGTCTGAGATTGCTCATCCTTGTTATAAACAGTGCTGTCAGGGAGTGTACTCTGCTCTTATCCTTAGTCTATTTTCAGTCACAATGATGTAAAATGAGCATTGTAGCTGTAGTTTAATTTCAGCTATCAGAGATATTTGTAGCACAGATCAGCGCGGTTTGTCACAAATGTCGGTCTTTGACCCCAAGACCAGAACAGATATGGGTCATGAGTCAGGTGAATCGGCAAGCCTGTGTGGAATCTCACACAGCATGTGTCTGCAGTACAAGTAGTTTCCTCTCATGAACAGGAATATTAATTAATTAGAAATCTTATCAGAAAATCACCCCCCCCCAACTGTTATTTCTGGATGTCTTAATATCCCTACGCAATCAAGTCAGAAGCCATGGCAACATCATCACTAAACATATGGGAAGCTTATCAATGGTGTTCTGTGAAGTTTAGGAGCTTTTAAGGAGCTGACTAAAAATAATTGCTTGTAGTCTAAATGCTTGCTTTAAATCCTGTGTTTGATGTCTGCCAGGATAAAGGGTTAGACTGCATATGTTGTTGCTGGCCAGAATATGTACAAGCTAGATGTGGATCAAAGATGAGCAATGAGTAAGTACAAAATACTGCTATTCTTCAATTTCAGAGGTGGGTTTTTTGAAATGAGCACACTGATAACCTTTCTGTGCTTGTTTCAAAACACTTCTATCATAAGGACCAAAACTGCTCCATAACAACTGCACATTTTTAACACTTAATTTTGCAAAATTGGCACTGTTATGGTTATGTGACTAATACTGATAATTACTGTTACATAGATACAATTTTAATTATTTAATGTTACTTTAGTCAGTAGTTTTCAAAAGAGGATTTTAAGTATATAAATTGAAAGAAATCTGACACATCGAATTACTTATCCACAAATTTTAGGTTCAATCAACTGCAGTCAGAGATACAGGTGAACAAAATGTCTTTGATGTCTGAAGTAAGATAGAGTTGAAATGCACACATTATATTCAACACTGAAAGGTCCCTGAATAACTCTAAGAAAATTAGTAGAATCAAGGACTTCTGTAACTTCTGTAAAGGGAAAATTTGCTTCTTGCAGATTTTGAGGGTGTCAACAAATGTGTGGAAAAGCGATCTCGTTGATAAAGCATACTGGATTTCTTCTATGTTTCCAGAAACATCCCTCAACGAAGACTTTTAGCGAACCTAGGCAGTCATTTCAGAAGATTCCCCCCCTAGGTTAATCATTATTTAAATTGACTAGTCAAATTTTTTAAAACATTGACTAACAAACAGCAATACACCTTTCTTGCAAGGAGGGAGATCACACGGCACTTTTTGCAAGTGGTCTATACTGGTGCCTGTGCTGTTCCAAACAGTCATAATAACCTAGGAAAGGAAGATCAGCAGTGAGGTGGGAATATTTGCTGATGATGCAAAGTTATTCACAGCAGTCACGGTGAGAGAACACTGAATAATTACAGAACATTACGAAGCTGAGTGACTCGCTAACAAAATGGCATATAAAATTCATGCAGGTAAATATCAAGAGATGCACATGGGTAAAACCATCTTAATTTCACATATGAAATAATGAACTCTGAGGTGGCTATTACCACTCAAGATCGAGATCTTGCGGTATTACTAGATTGTCTCATGACAAAGTAGCTCTATGCTCAATAGCAGTCAAAAAAGCATGGCAAGTACTATTAATTACTGAAAAAGAAATAGAAAATCGATCAAAGAACCTTATTATCCTGCTGACCACACTGTGAATATTGCAGTTCATAATGGCCCCATCTCCTCAGATAGATTTTGCAATTTGAAAATCAAGAAAACAAGGACAGGACAGGAGTGACAAAAAATATAGTATGTCTTCCCTTTGAAGAACAACTAAATAGGCTAGGACTCTTCATTTAGAAAAAAAGGTGATTGAGAGGGTATATATTAGAAATATATCAAAATTTGAGTGACAAGGAGAAGGTGAACATGGATGGTTTATTCATTCTCCCTTCCAACATGAGAATAAGGATTAAATGTATACAAAAGTAGGTACTTTTCACTCAGTAGGCAGGAGACCTACAGAACTGCTGCCTGCAAGATATTGCATATGCAAGTAGTTTCAAAGGAAGAGTGAAAAAGGACTTGGAAGAGAAGTGCATTGAGGGCTGCTGAACAGGCAAAGCACAACAAGCTTAGCAAATCAAAACAAACATATTTGGGCTCTGGGAAGTGGTGTGTCGAATGGAAGACTCATGTATGCTTGCCTTTTTTACTCTTCCCTTAGCAACAGTTTAAGGCCACAGAGGGAGACCAGGATACTAACCAAACTCTTGGTCAAAATCAGTTCAGCCATTCTTGTTTTCTCATGTTGTGAACTGAACTCTTTAGGTACCTCATTTTTTGGTAGTAAGTTCGCTGCACTGCTTCTTAGAAGATGCAGAAGTGTCGTAGTGGAAAAGAGCTGAATATGTTCAGCCCTTTGACCTGAAATGCTAGCAGGTTTTCTGAAAGCATGTTTGATTTAGACTTATGCTCTCTACAAAATTCAGTAGTGCCAATGCTTTCTCTTAAAATAGAGGTGATTCCATTCTCTTACACAACTTCTGTGATTACAGCATTAAGTAAGAAGTGAGAGCAAGCAGGTCCACATTTCTTCTTCTTCCTAAAAGGATGTACGTCTGCAAGCACTGGCAGATTTGAAGGAAGAAAGTCTGGTGTGAGACAAGTTGGATCAACTGGGCACTTGAAATTTATCTTGCTACCCTTATGAGGACCCATCACATGTAGGATATAAAGGAGCAATCTGAATGTGCAATGAGTGTCCTTATGCGGTTTCCATACTTCTGGAACTTTGACCAGGACTGCTGAAGAAAAGGACTCTTGCAATATACTGGAAGAAGCCAGAAGCAGTGTAATGGAAAAGGGGGAGCTGTTGATGGACTATCCTCAGAAACTGAAGTTAAAACTCGGATAGGATGCCTGGCCACACTAGTGTGGTTATAAGTTACTTTATTTAAGCAATCACAAAAGCTGATTCTTTGCACTTTTGGGTGTAAAGTCCCTGGATATTTGCACCAGATTTTAAGAAGTCTTCATCATGTCTCCTTTGGTTATATTCTTTGTGCAGCTCAATTAGTCATTTGTAGCCCTGCCCCCGCCCCCTTTTTTTTAACCTTATTAGTTCATAACAAATAAGTAACAATAATAACTGAATGAATTTGGTGACTAATTCCTGGCTGTCTGGATCCTCAGGACAAATGTTTGTGAACTCTGTATCAAAGATATTCTCAGCTAATGGGCTTGAAATATACAAGAAGGTTTCAACTTTCAACCCTTAAGCTGCAGATAGATTTCCTTTGAGACCAATAGCAGATAGACTTGCTCATCATCTTAGCACTAGGATCCCAATTTTCACCACTAAGGAAAAATCCTGCTTGCTCTTTATTATTGTATTGTCTATAAACAAATCATAATTAGCTCAGTTGCAAAATACCATGAGCAGACAAAATAATGCACAATAAAATTCCTGAGCAAAAAATAAGGAAAGGAACTGATAAGTATGCAAAAAGCCAGCATTAGGACAACATTATGGAGTGAAGTCAAATCTTTAAATGATGTAGTCTCTTGTGTGTGTTCTGGAAGAAAGCCCAGCAAAATGTGTGGAACATACTTACACAGTGAAGCAACACTAAAAAGTATAACTGGGATAAAAAGAGACACGTGAATATTTCCAGTAATAAAAGACTCCATTATATAGGGTGAGTGTGATATTCTCAAGCTGGCTAATCACTCATATTTTTGGTCTTTTCTTACATACCCATAAAGTATTGTAGCTGTATCAGCTGATCCATTCATAATGAAAACTCATAACTTTCACATAAAGTCACAAACTCCTCATGAATAATTTAAACTACATGGTAGGAATCTGTAAGAATGGAATCTCAAAATGCAAGGGGAGAGACAACTTTGGCTGTTGACATAGTTGTGAATTTTTGGTAGGCCTATAAACTTGATGCTACATTTTGAGGAAGAAACAAATCAGCTAAACATAACAACATCATACACTGCATAAAATCTATTTACTTTAATGCATTCTCTTGAAGAATTAAACACAGGAAATTAAAGACCTGTCAATTATTCAATTAGGCACTATTGCAAAGCAGTCTTTAGTGAAATTTAAGGAAGGGAAGAAGAGTAATATGTCTACTATTGAAAAAGACACCTCAGGAAACAATTTTTAAACCTGCATACTATGCTAGCAGTTCATTATGATGTGTATAAATATATGCATTATTAAAATGTTTCACATTAATATCTCTAAAAGTACTTATAATATTGGCAGTTCACATGATGTTGTGCATAAATGCTTATGCAAAATCACAGGCTACAACTGTTAAAAGAGCTTATAACCTTATCAGTTTTAAATAAAGTACATATAATAAATACTTATGGAATTTAGAAAATGATTTTGCTTATATTTATGCTCTACTTTGAAATGATAGCTCAGTTCTGGTACCAGCTATCTCTAGAGTACAAGCTGTGTTGAAATATCCTATGAATGGAACTCAAATCTGTTGCTCTCTTGTCACTTCTAACCACCCAAACCTTGTTAATTCTTTTATAAAAGATGTTGAGTCCTTCTTATGAAGGTACTCTATATCATTACTACAGTAAACACAGGCAGAAGAGTCGTATTTTGGGAACTTAGTCATAAATGCTATTACAATAATATTGGGTGCCATAAATTTCACAAGAATAATTCTGGAATTTGGAGATCCCAGCCTAGACTAATTACAATTTCAAATGTTTCTTGACCTTTGCAACACACCAATTTTTAATCTGTTTTCTTAGAGGCATGCATAAATATAGGTTTTCTATACTCTTAATTTTACTCAATATGCCTTAGTAATTATTTATAAATATCTACAAATTATGAGTCAGGACCAGTCTGGAAAGATGCAAGATTACAAAATGTTTCTAATGCAGAAAGACAGTCAACTAAATTATGGGAACTGGACTAGAAACTGAGCTTGAGTTTACAGGGACTTCTGAAAAGTGGTTTTGTTCTCTCTCTGGTCTTTAAAACTATTCTATCTAAAGGAAAAATGAATAGTAGAAGATAGGGCTGTTGATATTTGGGACCAAATGTTGTAGATCTCTGTTCAGTGATGCATTTAGCAGAATTTTTCCATGTAAATGTGACCAACTCGTTCCATCACTCTGCACCTCAGTTCCCTGTCTCCCGCTTCTCCTTGGTTAAGTCTCATGGCTCCCTGCTCTAAGCTCTTTGGGGAACTGAACCGCTATTCTCAGTTGAGACTTCTGTATACTCTTATAATGCAGACAGCGCTTCATCTGGAATTTGGATTCAAGTTTGTGTCAGATTTTATTTCAATCTAGATGTTCTCGTAACCATTGTAAATGCTGTATGGCATGCATTTTTTCTTAGTTACTGCACTACAGCTGTCTTTTGTATAGAAACAGGAGTTACACTGTTTCTCCTTTCATCCACAAACATAGTTTTGCCTTTTTGTTTGTGCCTTAAGCTTTACTATGTGTACTACGTGCTCTTGTGGTAACGGTGACATTACTTAGTGCGATCACAAGAATAATCACCAAATTATTTGGTGTCGGAATCTTGCAGAAAGTGAGAGAAGGTTGACTTAGCAATGGTTGAGAGGGATTGGGACATTTTGTAAACCTTTTATACCAATCAAGAATCATTAAACAGAAGTTATGAAAAATCACAGATAGAGAGCAAAATTTCTGAGACATGCTCCACCAATGCCACAAGCAATGTGCCTGCTATGTCCATTAATCAAATTCCTCTCAACTTTTCTAATACTGTAAAGTGCAATATAGTATAAACAGTGATTTATTTCTACATGGCAATATGCTAACAACTGATATATCAATTTAATTGCTTCCTTGCTATTATGGAGAGCCTTGTCGTGACTCCCGACTTAAGGAGTTCGATTTTGCATTTAAGTCAGGTATTGAACATCTTTGTTTTCTTTGAGCAATACTACATATTCTTCACAAAATTACACATTTATTCTTTGGGCAAAGAGCTGAAGTCATGAATTAATTTATGTTAATTACACACTGGGTCCTTTAGGAAATTTAGCACCTGTGTCCATTCTTCCTTTGTCACTATGGATAACAGCAAAGCAATAGAGAATCTTTCTATGTATCTATAGAGTTAAAATGGGTTGAAATCTCATCCAAATTTTGCCTACATGGTAATCAAATTAGCTTATTAATTATTATTGTGTTTGTGGTAATCATGCAGGCAACAGATACTCTGAACAACAGCTCAGCAAATTGTTGAACAGGGCTATCGTGACAGCAGAAGTAAGGCAAACAATCACCTGACTGCCTTATAGAAAGCAGACTGGCCCCATAGGCGAAGTGTTACCTGGGATAGGTTAAGCACATCCCCTCCGTGCTGGTTCCTCCTGGCTCTGCTGCCCTGCGTCCCTAATTACAGCAGTGCGGTGGGGGATGTGGAAAGGAAGTGCAGCAAGTCCAGGCCTTGGGATGTTCGTGCTTTCAGCTCTAGACGGGGAAACAGAGCCTGGCAAGCCAAGAATCAGGCTGACTTCGTTTCTTTCTGGTTAGGCAGCTGAACTCATGCATCAGAGCAACCTGCTTGCTTCCCGCTGGCCAGTTGCACCTGTGAATCCCTCCTTAAAATAAAGAGTAATAATAAAAAATACTTATATTTAATTATTTGCGTTTTCACTTAGCTAGAGATAGCATATACTAGCATCCATTCTCAATTTCTTTTTAATTCCTTAGGGAAGGAAAAAAGAGTGCTAAGGCAGGATATGTATCAATAATTTAAAGAAGTAAAACTTTACAGGAATTTTGCAATTACTTCCATAGTGAGGATTCAAGGCTTCCAAATTAAAGTTAATTTACCCTTACAAGAGTTCTAATCATTTTAAAATCAGAAGTGTGAGATTAAAGCCACCACACAGTCTTAATTTGGTCCAGCAGTGATACATAGTGAGAAAAAATTTATCTATATAATAAAAAATACGCCATTAAAACCCAGCTAAATCTAATCTGGGGTTTCAAACTTTAAAATGTATTTTTCATAACCATGTGGTTATTACCTCATGTCATTATAGAGCTGAGATAAGGTTATTGCATGTAGCATCTTAATATATATTTTATCTGAGAGTTATGTATATAATTCATATTTATTAAAATAGTCTATTAATATGTCCAAGGTGAGTCAGTTGACCCTGAAAACCACCATTTTAGGCTTTCTAACTGAAGCTAATAGGACTGCTCATCTAGTGCCAGTAATGTAGCCAATGTTACAAAGATCAGAGTTAGCACATCAAGTGTACACTGGGATTTTATCTCTCCCTCTCTGTCTTGCTGTCTCTCCTTCTTGATCAGTGCAGACCTGGTGCAGATAGTAAGGCCAAGACAGGACAGTTAGGCCTACCAGGACATGACAGAGCCTACTATCAAGCAATATAATCTGTTTCTGTAATTCTCAATATTCATTTATTTTACTTGTGAATAATTTTGGAAAACTGTTTAGTTTTTCATTGAAGTCCAGAGTTTTCCATAGAAAGTCTATTGACATGGATAAGCCACATTTTATAATGTATTAAAAGAACAAGCTTACCTATTCTTCGGTGTAGTTCGTAGATCTGTGACCAGACCCTTTGTCTGTAGGCAAAAGAAAACCCAGGGAGTAAAAAATAAAGTCCAGGAAGTCACAAAATAGATATTAATTTAATTAATATTGTCATCTTATATTAATAATTATTCAGATGGTATTCTTGCATTTAAGTGGGCAATAGTTGGAAAGAGGAAGGTGAGAGGCAGAGCTTTGGCTCAGTGCTCCTCCCATATGAACCAGTGCAGCTCACTCAGTGTGAGAGCAAATTTTGAGGCAGATGCAGCTGTGACAATCCTGTTGTCATCCACCTTAGGCTAACTCACGGAGAGGATTCTCCTTTTTATTAAAACTTCTTGTTTCTTACTTGCTCTTTTGTTTCTGAACTTTGGAGGGCATCCTAGAGTTCAGAGTTGATATTAATCTAGTCTTGGCATTATTATATTCATAATTAATGACAAAGGTGTCTAAGAGGGCACTGCGCTTAATTAATGATTCTTGTATTTCAAAAGCAAAGAAACTGCCTTTGAAAGGAAATGTGGCATCAAAACCTCTAAGACCTACTGTTAACAAGCCAATAAGAACAGAAAGAAAATTATCAAAGGCTGGATGTACAGCTAAGTGGGGAATGATATGGGTAGGCTCTGGCTTCTGGCATCCACTTAATGACCAGATTTGATACTGGCAACATCCCTGGCCTCATGCTGCGGATGGTTTTGCAGGCTGCTCAGCTACCCTTTGTCCTTTTCCCACATGAATCCAGTCTTGCAGTCTCTAGCCTCTAAAAAATAAATAGTATTGGAAGTGTGGAGAGCTTAACTGATGTTATGAAAAATGAGCAATGAAGTCTCCTACGTTGTTTTCCCAGCTGGCAATGGATGCACCTGCTCATAAAAGATGAAAACCCAGAAAAGATAATGGAGAAGGAGATTAGGATTAGTTACCGATAACTAGATAAAGAGAAAAGAAGACATATATTGGGTCTACCCTAGCAGTTTTTGCTGTCTCAGCTACTTTGGTTATTTCTCAGCTACTGTATGATGCAGTCAGGCCAACAAAGCCCTAGCAGAGTTATAGATATACCAGCTCTTGACACTTCAGCATACATTGCTCATTGAAATGAGAGATACCAGCAAAAGCACTTCTTTGCAAGTATAACTATATCAGTAGGAGGACAGTTTTAGTGGCAGAGATATGGCAGTAAAATTAAATCAACTAAACTCTTAAATGCTGACAAGTTTAGGTGCAGAGAATCCACCAGGAAAAATCAGCAGAAAGGGAGTTGCAGTTTGAGGAAGATACAAGAGAAATAGAACGGTAGTATAGATGGTTGCAAATAGTCTTTATCCTTTCTTTTTTTCCTCAGCAGCTATTTCTTGTATTTAGAATGGCATGTAGCAGTGGAACTGATATAAAAACTACCCATGTAAAAAATAAAACATGTAAAAAAAGTGTCTGTCATATGTCTAAAAGATAAAGTAAAATTCACTTTAGAAGATAAAAGACCTGGAAAAGTAGTTTTTGAGCAAAACAGGAGAGTTAGCTTTTGTGCTGTAAATACAACAAAGATCCAAAAATTGCAGGCACCCCGGCAGCGGGGCTTCCCCTTGTGAGCTGTCTCTCAAAAACCTAAATATTTAGTATATCAGAACAGGCAACAGGATTTTTTTTCAAAGAGGAAGGGTCAGTTCTTCTTTTGGGATAGGTTGATACGTAATTCACTTTGGTGTACTGTGAGTACTACACAATAATATCTCATATATGATGTAATCTTCCCTCAGAAACTGTCAGACTCTGCTTCTCCCCACGAGTAAAAATCGTCTCTCTTATTAATTTTTCTTCACTTCAATCTGATTACCAGATAGAACAAGGCAGAAATATTTACCTGTGGTAGAGTGTTATGTAATAAATACTCTTAATCTGAAGTAGCAGACTTTCTTTTCTGTTGGGTGGGAGGTTATAGGTATAGCAGTCTTTTCCGTATGTCTGTTCTGCATAAGCCTAACTTCTGAGCTGACATCATTCAGTTCATTCATAATTCATACTTGAAAAAGGTGTTACTTTCTAAAGCTAAAAAGNAAAAAAAAAAAAAAAAAAATTGAAACTAAACCAAATATAAGCCCCTTCAGGATGAACCTTGGTAATACAAGAAGGTCCTCTGGAACTTCTCCCACAAGTTAACCTTATTCTATTTTTTTCATTCAAAGTCGGGGACCCATTCAACAAAATCTCACAAATTTGCATGGAGCCCTAGAGCAAAGTCATCATGCTCACATATCAGAAGCAGGGAAAGGAGGCTGAGGGAAGTTACTGTTGTCAGAAAGGTGGCTGTATAGACCTGGAAAATATCGAGTGATGAAGAAGGAGCGAGGTGGTGTCTGAAGAGTTTATTCATTCCTTACACTTTGACTGTTCCAGGTCTAAACATTGATGACAGACATGGTAATAGGTCAGTGTTACATCATTGCACAACGTGGATATTAGCTAATGTAACTTGGTAGCTCTTGACCTTTCTGCCCCACAGCTTCCTTTTCAGTCCGTCTATCCATGCAAGATATGGCTGTTGCTCACTGCTTTCAGTAATAAGGATAGGGCAGGCAATCAGGACTTGCAGGTTGAAAACTCATTTGTTTTCCTCTCAGAAAGGCACTTTTATCTCTCCCAATTCAGAAGACCAGTAGACAGCATTTGTTATAGTGGTTTTGTCTTTCATATATCTCCAGGAACAACAAACAAGATAAGATGACATCATCAGACCACTAGCCGCTTGGGAAAAATTAATCTTTGTAAAAGAAACCTACCAAAAATGCTCTTTATAGAGCCACTCCATACAAAAATTGTTGTATGAAATGAACAAGCAGAGTACCCTGCAGGTAAGGTAGCTCTGGATAATTGAGATCTGACACATACTGCATATCTCTAAAAATAATTTAATCACAGTCTGATCAAAGTTTCATAAAACAGATAGTGCTTTACATTTGCTTGAGGCTTATGACAGTTAATTACAATTTTGATTATACCACCATGCTTTAGGCTTCTTTATATGTCAGAAGGATTGCTTCTCTTATTAGAAAGAAGTATACTGTAGTTTACTTTTATTTTGCTTTGATGAATTGCCCCTAGAGGACAGGTACCTGGTGCCTACTCATTTGGGTGCATATGTTCAGTAATGACTTTGAATGACAAACATGGCATAAATAATTTTTCTTTATTTTAACTGTGTCACATCATTTATAGACTGATTATGTGTGCTTAGTCAAAATATACACAGATAAGACATCTGTGCTCTACTTTTGTTTTACCAAACCTAGCAAGTATTTTATTTGCAATAAAGAAACTGAAGGGCCATCAAAGTTGTATACAACCATCTGCTTCTGAAATTATTTTCATATAAGGGATTTAAGCCTTAGTGCTGCTCTTCTGTGCAGGAAATAGAAAATGCTCTTTTTTTTTT
>VYZV01030366.1:14115-62241 GCA_013401275.1 Pandion haliaetus | reverse complement strand
AAATAGTTTTTACAGGGATGTTTTATGATGAAACTCTAACTATTATCTGTAGGAAGAGAGGGTATTGGTTTTATTTATTTTTTTTAAATGTGGTGGTTAGAAATAAAATATGTTTAAGGAGCTCGTTTGCTTTGTTTCTGAATACTGGTAGTAGAGAATTATACTTGTTTTTACCCTCGGTTTCCGTGTCCTGATATTTGGTGACAAGGACTATAATAACAAGATTTACTGAAATACTTTGAATATGATAGTAATCATGACACAATGTGTCTGCATTTCTGGAATGAGAAAAGAACAGGAGGGCTGCAGAAGAGTCAATCTTTGGAAAATGATGGGATTGATAATCATATAGTAGAAATGTGCAATTCACCTAGGGTTCTCTAGCTTTTCTCAAAAAACACTGATAACTGTTTTCCTATCTGCTTCTCAGAGGAGATGAAATGCAAAATGACTGCTGGATGAGTGGATGAAAAGATTATACAATATACAGTCTGCAAGATCGTGTTACCACATAAAGTGCACAAAATACATAGTATTTATGTTTTTTTAAATAGGATTTTAGAATTACTTCTCTCCCTCTGTTTCACAGGAATTACCTGTTTTAAAAAGGTAAATGAAAGAGAGGGAGGGATATATATTACATTAATTACAGTATTAAATGCCTCTGTTTGGCACAGTAACCTTCTCTCTGTTCTCACTGTTCTGAATGCTTACATAATAACATACAAAATTACTTGTTTGTCAAACTGCTCCTTCTTTGACTATCTTGCTTCCTTTCAACGTGTCTTAAAACATCTTTCAAACTGACAAAACTGGAGCAATTTTGAAAGTGTGGATATTCTGAGATCTCACTTATTTCTCACTTGGAAACTCTCTACATCCTTTGGCTTTAGCCAAAGTTAAAAGCAGGTGGTGTTGGATAAAAAAATAAACCCTCCAAATATTATTCCTTTTCCTTGTCTTCCATCCTCCCAAAAAGAAAAAAAAAAATCTTATGGTTTATAACGGTGGCTTTATCAGCATAAAATTATTAAGGCCACTTTAAAATAATTTTATATTTGGATTCTGGAAAGGCTGAAAATACTTAAGTAAAGGATAATGTCTCATGAATAAGAGAGTACAGAGAAAGAAGGACGAGAGAACATTCAGAGGTATAAGAGAAGGGAGTTGTAATTTACATGTTGAATTCTTTTTGGAATTATTGCTTTAATGTGCTTCTGAATTTTTATATTATGAATGTCAATAGATCATCTAGATCATCTGAAAGGACTTCTTTATTATTTTAAATCTAAATGAATTAATACAGTAATAAAAAGGGATGGAAATAGCATTTTTTAAAATTCATATATAACTAATGAAAAATCCACAGAATTATTTTTGGATGGGTCTAATACAGTTTTTGGTGGGGCGAGGTAAATCCTTCATGCTAATCAAGAATAAGTAGGTAGGACTTGATCTCATGCATATGCAAGTCAGTTGAAAGGTTTTTACTGAGACATTCAACCTTCAAATTGAGACAAAACTAAAGCCACATATTTACCTTTTAGTGTTTTCTCTTTGCAAAATTGTGAACTTAATTTGGTGAGAAAAAAATGATGTTATGGCAGCTTGGTAATCATGTTTAATAGCAACATTAAATGAATAATTAAGCTGTCATTTAGTTTCAGTTACTCTTAATAGAAAAGCATCTTCTGTTGCTGACAGGCTTTGTGAAAAACACTTGGTGAGAAGAAAGAACAGTATTGTGGTTACTTTTGTTTCTGTTGCAGAGAGTTATTTCAGCTACATCTCTGCAACAGTACAAAATAAAATTGCTTAGGATTGTCTAAAGAGTCAAGGTAATAAATCTCTACACTTCACAGGTCTTCCACAAGAGGTTAAACTATTTGCAAGGTCATTTGTTCCTTATGTAATATGGAAACTAACACAAATGACGAGCTTGCTTTGACCCTATCACCCTCTCCTGAGACAGATGACTCCTTACGCAATCATTGCTTTTAAATATCATATATATGCTACTTTATAGGTAAATGCAATATAAAATATTCACTTTTGCTATCAAAAAGTGGAAGGTCCTGCTACAAGACAGAAGTAATAAGTAAAAAGCATACAACATGATAACCAAACCTGTAATTTCTGTTGATTGAACTGTAAGAACTGAGCACTAAATATTCATATTTCTCCAGCTAATTAAATTGGGTGAACATAGGTTTCACAATTGAAAGCAGGTATTTAGATTAAATTTTAGAACATTTTAATTATAATGGTTGAAAGGATTTACAAAGGACATGGTAAGAGGCATGTTTTCCAGATTAGGGCTTCCAAGTTTTGTAATAAACACTGTATCCTTATTAAAAAGTTTATCTTAGTTTAATGGTTAAATATGTAAATACTACCAATTCAGTTTACTTACTTATCATTAAAGAAATATTCTCGTGTCTTGTCAGAGAGCGAGAAGATCTAACATAGCTAAAGCCATAAACTGAAAAACACGTAATGACTGGTGAAAAAAACCACACTGCAAAGAACATAAAGTTATAGCCATCCCAGTGTTTAACCTGTTCCACACCCAAGCTCACCACCAACCACCAGGTAGGTACTTCAGAGTACTTATTCTCACCCTGTATATTGCATATATGAATTTAATTCTTTCAAGAGAGATGGACTGCCATTGGAGACTGACAGAGTTCGGTGTCAGGGCTTATAATGTTTGGCATATTTATAAATGATCTGGAAAAATAGGGCAGAAGTGACCAACTGTGCCAATGTTAATAAATTGCAACAAAAGACTGTGAAATTGTTGATGTATTCATGATACCAAAAGACTAGACAATAAAATGGTAGGTGACATTCAGTGTCCACAGATAGAAATGAAATCTGTGGGAAAAACTGTTCCAGTGATGGGCTGTGCACTCAGAAAAGACCTTTGGTGTTTATATTTGTCTGTTGTATGAAAAGATCAATTTGGTGCTGGGTAATACTTAACAAAGCAAAAGGTAGCATTTACAAGGAGTGGAATAGAAAATATTATTACGGTCATAGTACCATACATTATTCCATGATTTCTGCCCATCTTGAACTAATAAGTGTGCCGTTCTAGTGCCATCAAAAATGAAATAATAGAACTAGAAAAGATACAGAGGGAGGTGATGGAGATGAATGGAAGATACAGAGAGGTTACTGTAGAGAAATTTTCGGGGATCTTCAGTCTGGAAAATAAAGGACTGCAGGGAAGTATGCTAGAAGTCTATAAAATCATGAGCAATATAGAGAGAATGAATAGAAACAAATGTTTCTTTTAATTTGAGAAAAAATGGTACAAAATGAAACTATCAGACAGCAAAATCAAAGCCAACATTCCACACAGTGCACAGATAAGCTGCAGTGGCAGCCAGTTGCAGTGTTGGAACTCTGACTTGGGACACTGCAGATGCTAAAAATATACTTGTGTTCAAAAAACCAATGAGGTGAGGTCATGGAATGAAAATAATTTAAGACTCTAAAAACAGAAGAGAGCCACATCCAGCTCAGGAAACACAGACTGCTGAAAGCTGGGAAGTCATACTGGGGAAGTATCCCTGGATGTGTGCCCTGTTTGTATATTTTCCTTAGGTATCTCTATTGGCCAGCATCAGAGAAAGAATATTGAATCTGCTGAATCTTTGATGTAACCACAATGTTCAGTCTGATGGTCTCACACTCACATTAATGTTACACTCTGTTATGTGTGACTTCAAGGCTATCATTCCTTCCTTCTTTAAAAATTAAGCAATCCATGTGAAATTCCATAACATATTTTAAAATAGAATGTGGTAATTTCCATTTGGTTTGTCTTGTGTGTTTTTCTTTCTTACATCAAAGATTTTGTTTTTACTCTAAAATTATATTTTTCTCTATGATTACTATTCAGACAGATGCTAGTTTACCCTGGCAGGAAAAAAAAAAATATAACACATTAAAGTATCATCTATTTTGCCTAAAATCGTCTAAATTAATTGACAACTACCATCACTGAAGCAGAAAATAAGGTTGGATTTGAGTAATGAATGATGCCTGGCTAATGATACTGAACACCATTAGAGCAAGAGAGCCACTGTTTTCTCCACATAAGCTGATTGGGGAGGGGGTTAGAGTTGGCAGGAGGCTATGGGACTAGGTGCTGAGTGAGAAGAGTATGTTCACTACAGAGAGAAAACAAGGAAATTAGAGAAAGAAGTTAGAAAGCAAGAGACTCAAAGAATGTCAAAGGGGTAGAAAATAAAGAAGAAGAACAAAACAAGGTGGAAATTGAGAAATTGACACAAATCGTTGGCACTGTAAAAGAAGTATTATGCTAGCTATGTTTTCTGCCTCTCAGTTTGCACATATTTAGGATGTATGTTGACCACGTGATCCTGGTTAGAATGCCAGTCTACATCTGAAAGTCAATGCTAAGCACCCTTATTTTTCCTTCTTATTATTCACTGGATGGTGGGAAAATCTTGCATATAGTTCTCACTGAAATTTTTGGAATAAATGTAAAATAAAAAGACTTAGTTATCAAAGTCTCTTGTTTACCTATAATAGACCCTTCAGTTGGAGAAGACTATTCTCTGCTCTGGTGAGGTATAACCTTTTTTAACTGTCCTGTGTGGTGTGACTGAAGTGCAAAAATGAAGTATTCTAGCTTGCTTAACTTCTATACACTACCCTCTCAATTTTTACGTTTTTATGTCACTCATTTCAATGCTTTTCTGAATCTAAAAGGGTGATGAAAAGATCAAGTGCATGTTTGACATTTTAACTCCCTTTAGAACACTATTTTTTCTCTGTTTTTTTTTTTTTTTTTTAAGTTTAAAGCTGGACTGTCTACAGGTTTTCTGAACAGTCTTATGTCTTTAAAAAGCAGACGAATTACCACATCCAGAATGATGTGATCTAGAAGCTGATGTGAAATAAAAAAAAGATTTTTCACCCTAATTAATGTCAGAAAAATGACCTACGCTTTAAAAAGTAGTGTCTGTTACATATCACTATTCCTCCTGACCTCCTCCCCCAAATGGGCATTGAAAACTGTGTGGGCTCTCATCATGCAGGACCAATTTGTTTTCAGTACCCTGTGCATAAAGCAAGTTAGCACCACAGATGTCTTTCATTTCAAACTTGATACAGTCACAGTAAAGAAATCTTTGAGTATTTGCTCCTTCTTTGGCTTAAAATGACATGGCTATTTTTCAGTCTCACTAGTTAGCTTAGCTATACAGAGGCTGACAAGAATGCAAAATCCCACTCAAGTGGCTGTAGCTGAGCTCACCTTGCCCTCACTCGTGTAGTGCTCCAGGTTCTGGAGACAGGGCTCATGGTCCCTTGCACTGCAGCAGGGTGAGCCTCACAGGACTCTTTCGTGGTGAGATGTTGATTAGCTTATCTGTTTGTTTGGGTACAACATGGAGATTGTGGGATGGGATAGGGAGACTGCAGATATGTTAAGACAGCAGCTCATGACTTCATTTGATTTTTAATCTGTTCACCAATGGGCCAGGTAGCTGCAGCACTACTATGATAAATTTGGAACTCATGTTATATTTGTGCATAAGATCTGACTTAAAATACTGATTCTTAGCTTGTGAATGTTCCTGTTTTCAGTTAGTTAAATATTTTAAATATTGAAAACATCCCCCAAAATGTAATTTTTTTTTAACATTAGAGATGTTTCTTCTCACTCTATGGATTTTGTTCTAGAATTATTAATGAAGCCACTACATAAATTACTTCTATTTTATATCCGTAAGAATCATGAGAATAAGACAACTGCCAGACCTTTGACTGACATAAGGACTCAAGTGCTTGACCCACACTCCATATTTTCCTCCCTTTTCTATAAAACAGACAAAGACTATATAACTACCTAATAACTAATAGACTGCTTTATAGACCTTCTAGATAATGAATAAAAGGAATGTACATTTGTCATTTTGCTGAAGCAGAGAACACTGAGAACCATTGGCCACATGCATAAGGATTGACAGAAACTTAAGTACCGAAAAGAAGTGAGATATAGCTTAACATCCATAGAGCATCTTGACTTTCCAGGGTTATGAATCTAATTTTTTTTCTTCCTGTAGATGTTTTAATTTTATGATGACCTCCCAGATTACTTTCCTTTCCCTTGTTAGTCAGTACCACAACATTATTAGGTATGCCTCTGTCTAATGATTTCTAATTTCATTCAGCACCAGAGACTGAGAAAACATTCTTGTGTGTTTCTCACTTTAGCTGATCATATTTTATTGTGAACAGGATAAGAGGTGTTGAAAAAGACTGGCATGACACTAAGTTATCATTCAGAACAAGAGTGTATTATTGGCTTGGGAAAGCAGTCTTTGATGACAGGATGTCTGTTCTCTTTAGGTCCACAATTAAGCTGTTGTCGAAAACTTAATAAAAACCCCAAGAATTTGTGATGCAGAATTGTTTATGCTTTGTAAAGTCCACTTTATACCAAATGGTCATTAAGATAAAATGATAGCACCTGCAACTAGCTGAGCCTAATTTACATTTTTACTTGATATATTTCTTGTTTAGTTTCAGTTTTATCCTAATTAAACTGTGGGCCAATATCCATGAGCATAGGCTAGAAGGCTAGTGATGCAGAACAATGTGCTGGAGGCCACTGATGCATGGCATGAAGCTGGAGGCACTGGTGTGAGACATAAGTGAGACAGTTTTATGGAGTAGCCTAAGAGACTCCAGGGAGTGATGATATGCTAGAAAATGTTACTAAAGTACCATAGTCTGAAAATTACTAGAGGAAGACAGATGGATGGGATGACCGATAAAGGACAGAAATCTGTAAAATGGCTGTTTTGAGAGAACTGGTAGGCTGAGTGTGTCAGA
Source organism: Pandion haliaetus (assembly GCA_013401275.1). NCBI lineage: Eukaryota > Metazoa > Chordata > Aves > Accipitriformes > Pandionidae > Pandion > Pandion haliaetus. The sequence continues at coordinate 55,365 of VYZV01030366.1, read as the reverse complement.
AAAGAAAAAAAAGCCAAACGTGGAAGCCCACTGGAGCAAAAAGCTAGTGCTAGGAATCACAGAAGTATGGTACAGGTGAGCTTTCCAAAAGCTTGATTAGCAGAGCACAGCCATTGCTTTGCCCGAGTGGGTCAGCCAAAGTAAACTTTGAAACCTAAATATCACTCAAGGTAGCCAGGAGGTTAAAATACTTATTCTGTGTCAGGTCAGAAATGACAGACCAGAGAGAAAAAATTGCACTCTTATTTTCATAAGCAGTTGCAGTGTGCCGAGCTACAGTGATCCTGGTCATTCAAGTGGCAGACCTCACTCTGTCACAGACAAGTCATGGTGAACTGGGGGGACTGGGAAAGCACTTGGTAGATATAGATTGAAGCTCGGTGCCCGAGCAGATTTGTATGTTGTGCGGCACCCTACTCTTTTGGAGGTCACAGAGCTGCAGAGTACACTGTGCCAAATACCCTTCTGCATTCAGCTCAGTGTCCGTGCCAAGAAACTGAATAAATTAGCCTGTAAGGAGCTGCATGCTGCTGCAGCATTTCTGCAGTGAGTGCCTGAACTATTTCATTTACATATAGCTTCACCTACATGTAGTTCAGGTATGAGTACCTTGCACTGAAAGCTATGATGTAGATTTAGTTATGAAAGAATAATAGCTGTATTTTAGTTGCATCCTGTGTCTTTTTTACCAGCCAAAAGCTGTGTTCAGAACTCAGAAAATTGGTAAGAGGTTAATACTCATTCCAGAATATTGGTACAGACAGGTTCTTAACTGAGTAGCTGGATGAGCTTTTTCTATTATCCTACCAATTTTCCTGTGCTTGTCCCTTTATTAAAGTTTATGCGTGGAATTAGATCATTATGTCTTAGGAAAATAGCCATCTGTATTTGTAAAACATTTCTCAGTTTTGTGACTGTTTCCCTGAACCTAATTTTTAAGTCCTGTAGCATCAGAAAATAATCACGTGAAAAAAACCCAGATTAAATAAATTGGTGAAAATAATTTGGAACATATACTGTAAATTTATATTTGGCTCTCATTTCCTGATTCTGTTCTCATATCCATATACATGAAAAGATTTTATAAATCTACCTCATGTCAAATTTTAAATTTTGGGTTTGGATTCTGGTATATTTTAATTTCTGTTAGCCAAAATTTCTAAAAGTGCTCAAAAAGCAGATGGTTCCTTGTCTCTAAAAGAATGAATGAAAGATAGGGAGGAGATCAATATTTTTATATTATATGTGACTTCTCTTTCCCTCTAATGTGTGTATGGGTGTCTTTTTAATACTTGTATTTATGAGTATGTTGGGAAATAGACCAGGGGCTAGAGATTCTGCGTTATTAACAGTGTTCTAGAAAGGGATTCGAGAGAGGCTGAAATTGAATTAGGATCCAAACTTATAATTCAATGCTATGAGAATATATAAAATAAGAAACACTATTAAATCAACAGGAAATGAAAAAGATTGCAGTTAGCCAAGCAACCATCACTCACCATGGAAGCTAAGTGATCCTTGAACTGGATGAATCAATCCAGACTGCCAAGGTCAATGCGTTGCCATACTCGAGGAAATATGAACACATGTAGTAGGAGCTTAGCAACAAAACGAGCCACGCTGCCATCTTTTGTTAATAGGAGTTTTATCTGATTAAGGAAGGCAGCCCTTGTATAAGCAAATTTACACTAGCATTTGCAGCAAACTGACTGACAAGAGATGATCCAAAAAAGTTATGGAATAGCAATGTTGCAGTACAGTTGTACACTATTAAGCTCAGCATAGAGGTACTGCAGACAGCAGATTTTAGTACCTCCCTACAGCTGAAAGTGTTTTAAATAGCTACATTTAGTATAAAAAGATTTTGTATGCTACTTTATTTTCAGAAAAGTTAGGCAGAAAGCTGAGAAACAAAAACATGAAGTTGGACTTTTAAACACTTTTCCAGCACCTCCTGAATAGAAATATTCTTCTTTCCACCCTTGTGCATTTTTTTCCTCCCATAACATATAGCTTCTTTTGCCTTTCAGACTCAATCACTTCTGTCAGTCTCACATCTATTTCACAAAGTAGAATTTGCATAATGAACAATTTTGCAGAGATTCAAAATATAAATTAGTTTTTTCTGACACTGCAGTGAAAGGAATTTGAAAAGATTTGATCTTTGTGACTGCCAGAGTCAGCAGAGGTGAAAGTTGTGTAGAAAGCATAGCAATCATACTTTTCATTAGGAGCTGCATATTTTCTCATTGATCATTCTCAGTGCATCATGCAGATGGAAGACCAATCTCAAACATGACCCATTATAGTATTTCCTATATACGTGCATAATAATTCACTGCCTTTTCAGTTACAGTATAAGATCTTAACACTGGCTGCACTCATTTCTGTAGTCAAATAAACCTAGTTACTAAAACACCTAGTAGTAATAGTAAGCACTGAGGGGCACATTAGTGCCTTTAACCATTAAGAACTCTTTCTTGCTCAACTGAAATTTTGGGTTATGGCATGATTATTTGAAAGAGGATGGAAGTGAGACTGCTTTAAGGATAGTGATAAGAAGTTGCAAGACTTGCTGTTATGCAGAGAAGCAGATGAAATGGAAATTGTTCCATCCTGAATGCCAGCACCTGCCGTTGGTCAAAATAAAAGCACTTGCGGTACACTCCGGAATGCTTTAGAAGGGTTTTCGTATGTGAACGTGTGCATCTCTTAGGGCCATGACAAGAGCAGCAAGAGATACCAGTGTGTTAGCAAAGATCTGTAGTGTGGCTCTGGGTGAGAACTTTTGAGTTTAATGCTGGCTAAAAGGGAGTTGAAGCTTTAGAAGAAAAATCACTTGTCCTATTGTATTCTTTTTACAGTTAGGAAACTGTTTCAGATTCTTTACAAGTAAATAGGAATGTGTAACAGATGCATTCAATATTATTTTTCCCTTCCCAAAGATACAACTTGCAATGCTCAGAACCTGAGATAATTCCTTAGGTAAAAAAGGGATATGCTAACAGAGGAACTTTGCGTTGATGAGCAACTTCTCCAAACAAAACCGACAGGATGTAAAATAACCATATCTTTTTTTTTTAAGGATTTTTGGTGATCCTAAACATCATGAAATCTATGATCCAGTGAAGCTTGTATAACCTCTCAAAACTACTGCTCTATAATATACAGTATAAGCATAAGTTATAAGATGGTGTGATCAAGAATTGGCAGAGTAAACATCCTCATAGGACTCGGTTATCAACACTAGCTGTAGTAGGTTAGCCTTGTTATAGTAGGTTAGCTTGCAAAAATAGGTAATTTGCCTGTTCAACCAGTAGGCATAATGGGCAGGCTTTCAAATGCGAACTCATGGCTGCATGTGCAAAAAAATGGGCAGACTCATTATTTTTTTCAGATTTTTTTTAAAGCTGATTTGAAAAACATAGTATTTACATGCCATCAGAGATTAAAGTAAACATTACCTGTTTAGAGATTACTGAGAGAGTCTGGGAAGCTACTTGTCCCAGAAGAAACATTTGGCTCACCCAGATTCTTTTACCAGCCCTAGAGAAAAAAGGAGCAAATCTGTAATCCAACCAAAGGTGAAACTACAGTATAATTAGGGGTAACCATTAATCTACCTTGCATGAGCAGTAATACAAATGAAGATGAGATACGTGAACTCTGGATCAGGCTGTCACTGGGTAGAAGTTTGTCAGCCTGTCAGGTTCATGGTGCCCTTTGCTGCTAGTGTACAGATGCTATGTCTCACTTGTGTATGCCAAGTGACAGCAGCGTAGACCTACGCAGAATGGATTTTCTAAAGAGTGCTTCAGTACATGTTGAGATTGGAAGGCCTTGGTGAAAAAAGTAATGTCTTCTCACCCCTTACGAAAACAGAAAGGTAGTTCATGAGGTATCATTTTAACTTCAGTAATAGCTTTGACAGAGGGTGTTTCTTATGTTGGTTGGAGTGAACTCTTTCTAGCTGTTCACTGATTTCTGGGCAATATAAATTACTGTGTATCCCTTAACTACCCTGTCTTTTTATGTTTTAAGATCTTTCTCTAACCCATGGTCTTCAATGAGGCACTTTTAAAAATATTTCTTCAGACTGACACTGGTGTGGCTGCTTTGAATCTACAGCACTTCCTAATGACATGCAGATGGTTCTCAGGGTGATTAACACGTCTATGCTGCCTCTGTAGCTCAAGTACCAGGCGGCAGCATTTGCTGAGAATATAAAAAAGCTCCAAAGGTTGTTGGTGGCCTTCTGCCAGGGCAGTTAGCTTTGTAATGAGTATGCAAAAATGAACAAAACCAACCTTCTCTCTTTAACTTTATTATCGAGTACCTGTTTCATAGCGGTGGCCTTTTTTTACTATTGTCAGAGAATTATCTTTACTATTTATCTGAAAATGTGTATCTGAAAACCCATGTCTCTGCTCCAGTGCAAAACTTCACTTTTAATCTATTTCAGCAACAACCAAAAGAAATTACCTTTTGAAGATTCTGTGGAACAAGAAGTCTTTCCCAGTCAGTTACCTTTATGTCTTTGATAGTCCTGGAGTGTCTGTCACACCATCTGCCAAGCCCCCAGTAGCCAGCAAACAACAAAAGTTAGACATAGCTGTTTTATAACAAAAGTTACTCCAGATAACTAATAAAACTCAGCAAAAGTGAGAGAGATGCTGAATTAATCCACAAAATGTCTATTTACATCACCCAGGGACTTTTGTTTAGGGCCATAGACACTAAACAAGGTGTGGATAGGTGAACTGAAAAAGAATTATTAATAAATTATTTCTATTGTGCAGAATTCACATTTTTGTCTTGCTAACAAATTCAGAACTGGAATCCTCATATTACATGCAATAAAATGGTGTATTTATGATGCTAGCCAAGCTCTTCTCCAGCCTTTCTGCCACTATGTTACCTGACTCTATTGTACTTCCTTAATTCTTAAAGACAATGTGAAAGTGGAAGAAACATATTTATATATTAAATGTATGGATTATGCTTAAAATGATGTTCTGTTCTAAATAGCCTTATCATAAACTTTGAAAATGACCAGCACTGAGAATTTTTAGGGACAATGATTGCAAACTTAAGCAATGAAGGAAACATAATGCTTGAAAAACAATTGTGGAGAGGATAGAAGTCACTGTGACCTAGATTGAAAAGTGAAATTTGTAGACAGCAGATGTTTGATGTGAAAGAAGACCCAGTTAACACTTTAAAATGCACAAATCCTCCCTGTCCCTGGACAGAATCGAGCTAGCCTACTGAATATTTTCTGTTATTTAAATAAATGTCAGACATACTATATTCAAGTAAAAAGATCCATCTGCTGTCAGCAGAAATTTTCTTTTCACCCTGAAAAGATGGATATGCTTGATTATGGATAGGTATGGTTGATTAAGCTAGTTATACTGTCAAAGGCAGTTCAAACTATTAATACTTTCAGTACTTTAATAAAATCTGAAATTTGAAGTACTATACAAAGTTGTTTGGAATGGGAATACCGTTACATCAGTTTTAACAGCTGATGTTTAAGATAAGGTTATAAAAATGACATGTAAGTGATAATTAATCGTAACAGACCAAATAACACACTAGAATTTCTTGTGCTGTCTTGGAAGCTAAATTTGTTAATTGGTACTCTTTTTATTAATAGAAACAGAAACAGAAAATAGAAAGTTACACCATCTATTTAATGTTTCTGAACACAGGCCAAGAAAGTTTAAAATTACCCTGAAGAAAACAAGGCTTAACATAAATAAAATAATAAAGCATGCTCATTACTGATTTAGGGCCCATAATTAAGCTTATTTATATCTGATTTAAGGCTTGTACTTAAGCATACTCATAACTGGCTTTTATGACAGTGGAAATTGGATCAGACTCTTAGAAAACATTAATGGCCCTGTCACACCAGGGTGCTTAAGGGCTGGCTCCTAATTAAAAATTGCCTGTTTTTTAAGAGGGTCTGAGCTCTCTTCAGCCCTGCTAACCTGCACGGGGCTGTGAGAAACTTCTCTGCATGGCTGAGGATTGCTGGGCTGGGACGGACCCCGCAGCAGGGCAGCCAAGGTGCAGGAGCTGCCATCTCGACTTCTCTCTGCATCCTCCTTCTGGCCTGTCTCAGGGCTTTCTCATGCCCCTTCAGCCAAAACCTGGAAAGCTGGAGTAAGGCAGATTCAGGCATGAATCTGGACCTAAAAAAAAGCTTTAAGACCAAAATTTTCCAAAGATGCTGCCCAAGAGAGCTAAATACATAGCTTAATTCCTCAAAACACTGAAACATCTAACATTCAGGTCTTTGGCTGAATACCCAAACTGCTTGTAAATGGGCACTTACACTGTGTAAGTATCAGCATTACCAACTGCCATCTTAGTTTCCCTAAGACTGCTTTTACCATCAAATGTCTGGCACTCAGATTCCCTTAGCTACCACAGCAGTGAGTGTACTGCAACTATACTTACACAACAAGTTATCAACTGTATTTCCAACTATAACTGCTGTATTCTCAGTCCTTCTACTTTGCCTCCATGTGATGCTTCATAATCAGATTTTTTGAAAGTAATTTTTACAGCTATTGTAATGAATATAGGGAAAAAGCATTGTAACTGTCACCACTTTTGTCCTATACATAGAATAATACTTACTTGTCTAGTAAAAAAGCACCGCCATATTTTAAAGAACCCTCCAGAGCATATTTTTGCCAAATATTTATTTCTGAGAAATGTAAATGTGTCATCCATTCTGTTTAGTCTTGTAACTTTACAGCCTGTTTCAATTTGTATATAACCCCACTGATCACTCCTACTACATCTGCTTTAGTGAACTAAAATAATAAAAAATATTATCCAAACTATTCATCTGGTCTTCTTTTCTTTTCTCCTTTCCTCCTCAGCAAGATTGTTAACTCTAACCAGTAAATTCAAATGTACATTTTATGGCTTATTGCTGTGAGAACAGGGAGGCTATTGACAACACTCCAAGGTGTTTAACATGTGTCTTGGAATTAAGATTACAACCGCTGAGGGAGCATACAAGGAGAATGGATTTACAAAATGTTAGAAGCCTAATTAAATGGAGCGGTATTGTGAAGCTTCTCCTTTTCAGATGCATCAATGTATTAGGTGGTCTTCCCTGACATTTGACAGTGTGACTTTTATATTGCATCTTCCATGAAATGCCAAATCCCGCTCTCCATACCCAAGCACAGAATCTTCAACTATGAGACTCTTAGGGGTGTGAAGTAAATGTAAGCTCTGCAGTGTAAGAGTTAAGAGGCAGGATCATCCAGGATTGCACAGGGGAAGGCCTTTTCATCACTGCATACCCAATTTGCCTTCTGCCATACATCCTCAGGAGAAATGTGAAGTCCTGCTCCTTTTCCCCCTCCACCCTTTTTCTGGGGGATGCTTCTTCAAAATCTCTGTATGAACAGAGGAGCAAAAAAAAAAAGAGACAAGAAAGCCTTATCTTAGGGGGAAGAAAGTTTGTATTGACTTAGAAAATGGAGAAGAGTGTAGTCCAGAGGAGTAAACAGCAGACTTGAGAAAATAGCAAATGCTCTCTCCCTAATGCATATACAGATAAAAAGCAATCAAACAAAAATGAGATTGTGCAGCTAATAAAATCAAGCAGGCCAGGCTAGCTAAAGCCATTTACAGATGGCCATTTAGAGTTCCCCATCACTTCTGAATGGCTACTGGCAAATATGTACCAACACTTGATCTCTCTTGGGAAGCTATTTAATTTATCTCCAAATCATCTGTCTAACTCCCGGGTGGCTGTTTGTCTTGTATCAGTATGTTTCTCTTATTGCTAAAGAATTCCTCTCTTGTTTGACTAGTTTTTCCTGTGTTTCCTCTTTTTTTGCAGATTATTTATCTCCATTTTTCTCACTCTAGGGGAGCATGTGCATAATTTGTTTGTCAATAATAAATAATGGACACATTTTATTACGTGTTACTAATGTTTCTGGGTAGGAGAACAGAAGGAAAAATCTTATAAAGCTGCAAATGCACTGAATGTGCATAAATACTAGTGACACCTGGCATATATATTTCTACTTGCTTTTTTCATTTTATACTTCCATATTTACATTTTTTCTTTAAATATAAGTAAATTTATATATGCACACATATATAATTCAGTTCATAAATTGCATGTTGGGTGGTTTGAACTTTTTCTGTGTAGAGATGAATCATTTCTGGTTACTTCAGAAAATCAAGGAATGTCTAAAAGTTTCCCCTTTAATATCAAACCCCAGTCATTTGATCTGCTCTATCATTTTACTGTGTCCCTGATTCTCAACCTGAAAAAAAAAAATCTTATTTCCTCTCTGCAAAAGTGCACTGACTTCCTTCTTCTTTCTTCCTTTTAAAGTCTGTCTTCAGTGATGGCTTGACCTTGCCTGATCTGTCTGTATTAAGTAGTTTTACAGGATCAAACCCTGTTACCTTTGCTCACTTTTGGTAGCACCTTGCTTTTCACCTGTGGTTTCCTTGAGGTAGTTGTATAGATTACCCTGTAACCCCATGAGTTATTGGCCATTCTTTTTCTGCCAAGGTCCTGCGACAGAAATACACCGGACAGGAGTGTATGAGGGCTTCTTCAGGTTGGTCAGATAGGAGTGCAGCAAAATTCATAACAGAAGCTAGGCTGATATATTGACAAACAAAAGCAAAGATACCAGAGACTGTCCCGTGGGGTTTAGCATGAAGGTTATGTTGCTGTAAAAATGCCAGAGTCAGCAATGATGTGATTCTGCATTAGGGGCAGGAGAATCCTTCTGAAAACATGCCAAGCACTGCCTTTGGAAGTGATAGTCTTTGACCCCCAAGGTGGGTGGGGGTTAGCAGGTTAAAAACCTGTTCTGATTTGTGATATATGTATGCACAGGAATTTTATCTCCATTTGCGCTTGTTTCAGCAACACCCTTGTCTTTAATGTTAGTAGTTGATGTTCTCTTCTTGATGCACAAAGATGAATCAGTCATCTTTTCGTTCTACATTTTAGACTGCTGGAAAAGCCCAGTCTTCTAGCGTGCCTTAGTAACACAGGCCATACAGTCCCTTAATCATTCTTATGTGTCTGCACCGATTCCAATCCGAATACATCTTTTGTGGTAATGGCTCTGCACAGTGTTCCACTGAACTCTTACCAGCTTTCTGCACAATAGACCCAAGATTTCCTGGGTTTACCTGAAAACAGCTTGATGGCTGCATTTTAAGCTTTCACTGCCTTTTCACAGGTGCTGCATTGATGAATTATATACATAATGAGATCAAAACAAGCACCAATTTATTTTATTCAGTCATCCCAGACCACTATCTCCAGGCTCATTGCAGAAATCAGCATTATTTTATTCTCCCAGTGTGACGCCTTGCATTCTGTACTATTTCCGTACTATTCTATTCTACTATTCTGTACCTTTCACCCCATTTTTATTTCAGCTTTAAGGTGATGCTTGTGCTCTTTCTGTACAGTCTATCCTCTGTTCATAATACCTCTGCTTCATTCTGCCAACAGAATTTGTTAGGACACATCTATATTTTGCAGGAAAAATCTGACTTCTCTCCTACCCTTGTGATTTCAGTAGGGTATTTCCAGATTATTTCCTTACGTATTTTGCCTCATCTCTGAACAGAAAGTCATTACCAGTCAATGGCCTATCTGGTAGAAAACAGTTGTTCTACTCAAAGAGAACGTTACATTGAAGGGCTGCATTAATGACACCCCACAGATAAGGGTGGCATAAGGAGAAGGAGGAGCAACGATAACCGAGCTCTCCCATTTCATGTTTTGAGAACTTTCTTAGGACTGAGTGGTAAGGCAGGTGTTTGCTTCATCCTGCATCTATCTTCCAAGCCATTCATAACAAGAGTTTGTACCAATATAACAGCTGGGTCTGGCTGGTTTTCAAGCATCTCTGAAAGGGACAGCTCTTCATGATATGCAAACAGCCATTCACTCATGTGACCTTAGCACTTAAACCAACAGCTATGGTTCATTTTTGTGGGTGGAGAATTAAGATCTGGTTCAGTCATTTCCTTCTGTCATATGGAGTTTCTGGCTGAGATATTTCCTCACCAGGGTTCAGGTTTCTCTGAGTTCCTGCTTGTGTTTCTCCACATATTTATGAAGACATCAATGACAGAGAGTGGAACAAAGAAGTTATTTTGGGTCAACTCTTTTGTGATCTTGGGCAGACATACAATAGAAATAAAATAATTTCACTTTATGTGTCAGGGATAACGTAAGAATAACTGTATTCCTGTGAATGTGAGGAAGTGGGAAAAAATAAACTGTCACATCATTTTTAATCTTCAGTCTTTGTGCAGTCATAGAGACTAGAAGTATATTTTGATTGGTCATTCCAAGCCCAAATTTTGTAGGGCTTCAGGAATGGTGGGCTGAACAGAGGCCTTGACTGGTTGTGTGTGGATATTCTCATGACTGATGCCCAAAGAATGACATATGGGCATTTATAATAATAAAGACTATAAAGAGGCTGCAATTAAACATTTTTAAGGTATGTCCAAGTTCTGCTCTTCTGCTTTCTTTAGAGAAGGATTACATTCAGCGAAAGATCCCTTGGCCAGGTGCTGGCACCTGCCTCCTCATGACATTAGATACAAAAAGCTAAGCCCACTAATACATTTTGATTCACTTGCAACCTCTCACCCAGGCCTGCTTGTGGCTGGAAGTAGAATGTGTAATGGGCTTAGCTGCCTTTAAAGGCAGCTTGTATTTGGAAATTAACCTCCTGTTTCTGAGATACTCTTATGTTTGTATCTTTTGCAGATTTTTTGCAAATCAAAAATAAATAGGAGAATACTCTTAAAAATAAATCCATACATGGTGCAAAAAGCAGTATCAAAAGTCAAACTAATAGCTTAAATATGTACACCAGAGATACTGCTTCTTAACAAGGCATGATAGCTATGAAGAATTGTTAACAATTAAGCAACAGATATGCAATGAAAGTAGCTGACAAGCTTTCACAAACTAAAATATGGTTAATCCTTAGATGTTTTTCAATGCTGCTTTAGAGATTCTTGTTTTCTGGTGTGCTAAATTAAGCCCTAAGCTAATTCGCAGGCATTAGTATTTTTCCACTCCCTTCCATTGGATCTTCTTCACTGGTTAGAGACAAAGAGTGAATTACAGTGTCACTGGGCATCATGCACAATAACAGCTAGATCACAGCCACAAACTTCTACATTTGTTAAACTCTTGCATATCCAGCTGTGGGATTGAAAATGCATCTTCAGGCACGAATTGTTCTTTGCTCAAAATCCAACACATTACAGTTTCTTAGCAGTGGCTTGTTTTCCTGCTCTGACAGCATGAGCTCTATTAATAATCTGTGTTCATACAGCCACTGGCAAACCAGGGAAGTAAGTGATGTGGTGGCACAGTAGAAACAAGAGCTTTTAATCACACCAACAGTGTTGTCTGGAGGGAAAAAGAGAAAGCCAGTGCTAGATGTGCAGAGGAAGCAGAGAGAGACCGGAGCAAGCCCATGGAGAGGTTTATAATCAAGAAGTTCATTTTGCACTGGGTTCTGAAATTAATGAGGAGCCAGTGGAGTTGTCTGACAATGGAGGTGATATAAGTTAGAGTCCAGGGATCATAGAAGTTATTCTGAGCCCAGACATATTGAATTGTTCATTGTTTTCTCCCACTGAACAGTCTTATAATTCAAGTACTTAATCATAAAGAGTAATCAAGTTCTCTCTCTCTGACTTCAGTTTTTCTGCCTTTCTCAGCTGGCTGATCATGCCTCAGATAATCAGACTCATCTCATCTCTCAGACATATATACCTGATGGTTGCCCTCTTCCTCTGTGCCCGCCTTCTCCTTTGTACTCTAGTTCTCTTTTCTCCTTCCTATTCCCTAGCTGTTATTTGCTGAGTTCTTGTACAGTTTTGTTGTAGTGATGACCTGGCTTACAGAAATAAAAGCAGGAAGACCATAACCTTAATCCTGCTTCTCACCCCCATCCCCCCATATGCTATTACCGTTTTACATTGTTCTATCCACATTCCTTTTTTTGCTTTGTGGTATGCCATTTCATTTGTGACTTGTTAGCTAAAGATGACCACCTGAAGCTCAAATATCAGGATATTACAGATTTCACTAATCACACTTCTGTTTATGACCTTGTGTCTTTTGCAGATTGCTTTTCCCAGGCACATCCCTTGTCATGGCAGTCCTATCGACTTGACTGAAATTCTGCGTTATGCAATCAAAGCAGATTTCCTTGCAGGATAATAACTGAGAGTTTTGATCTCCTTCACTTACTCTGAGTTTTAACATTAAAAAATGGAGTGCATAATAAGTACAGAATTGTACTCATCAGCCAGGAGTGCTGCCTGATTGCAAGACTCTGTTACGTGAAAGCATTTAACACTGACTGTGGCGAAGTGAGTTGTAAGTGGGTAATAGCCACGATGCAGAGCAACTAAAAATATCTTGGAACAAGCAACTTCAAATTTTACTTTTCTGAGTCTAATTGTTCTTCACAGTAAACAATCAAATGCAAGATGGTCAGACATTCAGGTAATTGTTTGTTTCCTTTTCTTAAAGATGAAAGAAAAATGAGATAATCACAAAAATTTCAGAAGACTTAGCAACTTCCAAGTCAAATGGATTTATCAATAGAAGCAGAAGTGCACCTCTTCAGAGTTAGGAAAAAAAAGTATTCTGGCCCCACTGGGCCTTAAAAATGATAAATCTTTGGCACAAGGAAGGGCTTTTTTAAATTAAATTTTCTTTGCAACCTAAGGCTTTTTTGATTTATACTATCTAGCCCCAAGCAAGGGTCTTAATTATTTTTGATTTATTTCCTTCATTCCTGAGAAAGGCCTTTCAGTTTTTCTTTATTATTATTATTTCAGGTTTTCTTCTTCTTCTGTAGGCATATCTATATTTTCTAGCTCTTATTTTTACAAGTTTTCATGTTTCTAAGTTTTCATGTTTTATTTCCTTCTGAGGTGAAATACTCTAGCAAAAGCCTTCAGGTCTTACTCAAACAAAACTTGGCTTGCTTTCACAAATGTAATGCAAGATTTGACTCTTTTCCTTTTAATTTCAATTTGTTAATTTTTCTCCCATAATTTCTGCTATATTGCCATAAATGAGGTGTGCTGTCCCATCTTTCAAAGTAAAAAGTTTCCTGGGATCACTATGGCCTCTTTTTCCTCTCAGTTGATATTTTTAGACAAAAGATGCTATTCGAGCTTAGCAACATTTTCCCTTAGTGATAAAACGGCTTTTTATCAACTGTTTTCTCTTCTTTATGAGAAATAATTCTGTTTTATTATGAGTATAAACAGGAGAAAATGCCTCTCTTCTACCCTGGCACACTTTCAGGAAAATGGGAGGAAAACGTCCCTGCCCAGCACAGCTCACGAATTAAAGCAATCTCCAGGACTGCAAAACTCTCACTCAGAGAAAGAAATTGAACCTTTCTCTATTCAGATTCAGTAAGCTCTGGCTGTTGCTATATAACAGGGGAAGGCTGCTGTTTTCAAGGAGGTCTGTGGGTGCTTTTCCAGCCCTGCCAGGGTGGGGTGCCTGGTAGGGGGGGTCCCCTTGGGCTGAGGCGTGAGCCGTGAGCCATGCCTGGGGCTGCTCAGCACTGGCGAGACCAAGCAGTTCTGCCAAAACACGGAGTAGTGAAACTGAGTGCCTTGCAGGAAAAAAAAAAGCACTGGGGGAATTTAGGGACCTCTGGAGTTTACTGAGTGGGAGCTTTTACTATCCTCGTTTTGGGCTTCTCTTCTCCGGGGCTTCTCTTCTGCCTAAATCCTGATGAAAATGCCCAGGAACTTTTTTGTATTGCTCTGCTGGCCCCATGCTAGTGAGATGAAGGAAGTGACACCTTTCTAGCAGGTAAGTTTAAATGCATGTCGAAGCCAAATATATGAAAGATTATTTCAGTCTTGCAGTAACAAGAGCTCTATAAATACCTGATTAAATACCTGAATGGATTTTTCATTTGCTTTACATCCACTTATTTCCTCTAGGAGTAACATTTCTAGTGAAGTGAGTTATTTTTCTTATGGTACCAGTGCCGCCACCTCATGCTGCAGGTCACTGCAGGCAGGAGGAGTTGTACTGCAGCAGTGAAAATCTTGTCCACAAACCCTGTGTTTCCTTCAGGTTTTTATATAGGAATGAGCACCCAGATAGTCACGAAAGCAAAAAATATCTGTTTGTGCCTGTCATTACACAACAGATTGAAACCAATTCTGTTAAGCTCTGAATTGGTTAGAAGCTTGATTAGGGACTCTGTAGCTAGAAATGAAGCTGCAGATTAAAAAAAAAAGAAAGTAATTGCAATTGTTTTGCAGAGCTACGCTAGAGAGGTGGGACCATCAGCACACTGGTTTACTCTCTGATAAAACAATTGAGTTTGGCTCCCCACTGCACCCCCCGTGCTAACCACAGCTCAAGTTCAAATACTCAGCAAATACTCAACAGTTACTTTCCATCTGAACCATCAGAAACATGAGTTTGCCTACAAAACAGCATGAGAAAACCAGATTTGATATGACTAGAGTTTAGAGTGTATGAATTCTGCAGGCCAAAACCAGCCACAAAATTCAACTTAGCACTAACGGTAGGAACGTACACATCTAATGAGTTTTGTTTTGTTTTGTTTTAATGAAGACCAACTTCACTGTACATATAGAAACCTGTGGTCATAGCCAGTCAAGTACTTTGTGTGTATCAAACACTGGAACATGATTTTTCTTTCTGTGGGAAATTCAGTAGTGGCATTTTTTGATTGGCACAATTACAAAATGGGAAATATTGCCATTGCTACATGCCATTACAGGATCAAGGGAAGCTTTTTCTTTGAAGCAACTGAATATTTGGTTTCTATATTAACATTTTAAGTGCTCTAAAATGTGTTTTTACATAAATACCAATTTAGCATAGAAAAATTGCCCAGAAAGGAAAACATAATCCCTTTCATTATAACAAAATATTTTTCGGTGCTATGAAATAAATGCTAATAATAAAAGCTATTTTTTTCCTAAAGAAGTTTGTTTGTTTATTTGTTTGAAAGTCAAAGGCTAAATCTAAAATTTAAAATGATCTAATTCCATGTGATCTATTCTAGGCAACTTTTAACAGTCATTGTATAGTTAATGATTAGGAGAATAATTTTTGAAGCAGGAGCCTGGTAAAGCAATGCTACACATTTTGATTCCCATTGCATATCAAAGATCTCAGTTAAGGCCTGATTCAGAAGGGCAAAACATCCATTGCCTTTGCTGAAAACAGCTATCATATAGAAGAATGGTTATGCAGATTAACCTAACCCCAGACCTAATATGAGAAAGGTCAGTATCCCGTTACTTGTCTTCACAGGAAAAGAGAGGCAACATTTTGCAGCACTGTAAGTGCCTAAAAAGCAAAGCAGCAAAAGCGAAAATAAATGGAGAACAACTTTTTGCCATGTTTTCACAATGACTGAAAATAGATTGACAATTTCAGACCCAAGGCCTGAAGTTAACTTCATGTCTTATGAAACTGTGTTTAAGCATGTTTTGATGAATGTTGTTCAAGACAAAGGGTCATAGACATATATGCTGTAGTACTGTTCTAATACTAGAGAGAAGTCAAGACAGCAAAAGTAAAACGCTAACACACCTGAGACTGCTATAAAAATTTAATCATTATTGTAACCTGACAGATATGATCTTGACATATCAAGATGGAATATTAGGAGTTTGATTTTTGGTACATGGGTCTTTTTTCTCAAAAAAAAGCTTAGGAAATTGTGTTTTGTTCTAGGGGAATTGTAGGGGGACAGATATGTTCTGACACAAAACAAGGAAAAGCCGGAGAGGAGTACATGATCTCCTGTGTAGGACATGTAGACCACAAATTCCAGCAGTCTGTGTCCATAGTCCTGGTACTTCAGTGTCCATTCTCACATCCATAACCAGGGAGCACAAATTCACCAATTAGCAGCTCACTGCTTATCAGAGCTGCTGAAGCGTCAAAGGTCCTTGCACTGTGGAATATGTGCAGTTTTGGAGTTAACTGAGAAAAAGTCAAAAGCTATGAAAGTGTACATGTCCTAAAAGTCAAGGCAAAGCCAGTGTGATTGTTCCTTTGTACAAAGATAGGGTTAATTCAGGAAATACCGTTACCAGTTGTACTGTATTTGCCAGTTGTATTTTTTTTGCTCTTATAAATTAAGTTTTTGTGATCCAAGGAGGAAGAGGAGAAAGGCATTACCAAGATGACCTTTCTTACTTTCTGTTCAGCCTTCTACACATTTTCAGCGTAGTCCTTTGAATTTCCACATACAGGAAGGACTAAATTCATAGCTCAGTGTTTCTGGGGTAAGAACCCTCATGCCTCTGCCTGGAAAAGAGGGTGTGGGTAGGCTGAGGGTTGCAATATATCTGCATGTAAATAAATGAGCATGAGGGACTGAAGTAAAAGCTCTGCAGTTTAGTAGGAAAAAGAATCTGCTTTTACAGAACTAAAAGGGATTATGTCAATGTGGCATGGACTTACAGCCATTCTAAATTTCCCAGTGGTCTAACTACCCAGTGCAAAGCTGTCTTAGTCCGCTCATAGGATCCAGAGACACAAAGAATATATGGAATGCTGTTATTTGTCAAAACCAGACATAAAAATAGAATGTAATAAATCAGAGAAGAGGGCTTTGAGTAGTCTAAATGCTGTTGCTCTGTTTCATTTCAGAACACCACATAAACAATGTAAACACAAAATCCAGAAGTGTTTTGTAATGGGCAACAAATAGCATAGTAAAATAGCTTTAATAATAAGATAGAAATAGGAAGAGAAATATAAACAGAAAGTAAACCTTACATCCTTACAAATGCTGGAACCCGACTTTTGTGCAGCACTGGATGGAACCCAGGTGGGTAGCCATGGCACTCTTTGCAGATCCCATCTGTGGACAGTTTCACCCTCCCAGCTATACTGGTGCTCTTTATATCTAGTGTGGCAAACAAAACTATATATCTTATCTGGAGAGGCAGAAATTTTATCTTTTTCTTAATGCCTACCAGAGCATATCCATCTACATGCATCTAGGAACTGTGTCCAGAAACAGTATGTATCCAGGGCATTCCAGCACCTTCCTTTACATTGTTATAGATA
The DNA here is from genome assembly GCA_013401275.1 of Pandion haliaetus. Taxonomy (NCBI): domain Eukaryota; kingdom Metazoa; phylum Chordata; class Aves; order Accipitriformes; family Pandionidae; genus Pandion; species Pandion haliaetus. Next base: position 38,204 of record VYZV01030366.1, on the reverse strand, counting down.
TATATATATATATGGGATCATGTTGTGGTCACTCATGCTAACATATGAACTTTTCAAGCCCTAAGTACAGGGCCTAGAGAGCAGACATGGCTTGCTCAGGATGACTAACTCCTTGAATACAACATCTTCCACAAGACTCCCAACACACAGATCTACGAAACAGAAAAAAATCACAGGCACATAAAATACAGGTGATGGGTATGTAAGCTTATGTTATGACAGCTGGATATTGATCAAAATGGCACAGAAAGTGCTGGACAGAAGTCAGGAAAGTACCAGAGTAATCAAAAGGTAGCAGTTTAGAGGATTCTGCTCAGAGCTCACCCTTAGGTTAAGCTGCCAAGCATACATAATTCATCTCATGTGGAAACATTTAACTTAAAGTAAGAAAGTATCAGAGTGAAACATAAAGGCCAGTGGCTAAAGAAGATAACAACTACGTACAGGTGAGTAAGCTCATGTTTTAGAAGCAAATACATATACAGGACCTTTGCTACATTTCAGCATTTGCTCTACAACCAAAGACACAGTCCTACTGAACCTATGGAGCTATCTGTGTTGAATTATCTTTGGCCTCATCTCATTGCAACTCAAAATGCCAAATCTTGCGTTGATATAACTGGGAGTTGGAATATGTCTCTAAATTTCCCTCAGACCAAGACTGCAGTATTGGTTCCTGAGGCTGTTGTGAAAATCTTGAATATGGCAATGTTGGCAAGAAGATTCTTTCTTAATTCAGAAGAACTAAATGGACCCAGAAAGGACAACAGTATTATCACAACTTTTTCATTATGTAATATTAAGCAATTAAACATGGCTCAAGGTTTTGATTTGAGGCTTCTCACTGCTTGCTGCTGTGGAAGACATAAGGAAAAAACCCCAAACCCAAAACTGACAAACATAATGCATAACATGAAAAGAAGGGGAGAAAAAAAAAGGAAATTGAGGGATTATGCAAAACATATGTAATCAAAGCCTGTTGACCATTGCCGTGGTTTCAGCCCAGCCAGTAACAAAGCACCACGAAGCCGTTCACTCACTCCCCACCCCCGCACCTGGCCACGGTGGGATGAGGAGAAAATCCAAAGGCAGGCTCATGGGTCGAGACAAGGACTGGGAGGGATCACTCCCCACTTATGGTCACGGGCAAAAGACAGGCTCCACTTGGGGAAGAAACAAAATCAATTTCATTTACTACAAATCAAATCAAACCCAACGATATTAGGAAGGAAAAGCAAACCTCAGAACACCTTCCCGCCCACCCCTCCTGCCTTCCCGGCTCAACTCCACTTGTTGTTCTCTCTCCCTCCTCCCCCTGGTGGCACAGGGGAACAGGGGATGGGCAGGTTAGGGTCAGCTCGCCACACCTTGTCTCTGCCGCTCCTTTCCTCAGGGGGAAGATTCCTCACTCGTCCCCTGCTCCACCATGGGGTCCCTCTCACGGGCGACAGTCCNCTGCTCCAGCGCGGGCTTTCCCATGGAGTCACGGCCATCTTCGGGAGCCTCCGCTCACCCCCATGGGCTGCAGGGGGACAGCCTGCCATCTCACCACGGGCTGCAGGGCCATCAGCCTCCTCAGGCACCCCTCCTCCCCCTCCTTCTTCACTGACCTCGGTATCTGCAGAGAGGTTCCTCTCACATTCCAATCCCACCACTCCCTGCTGGTTCCCCTTCTTAAATCTAATCTCCCAGAGGCACTACCACTGTCAACCGCTTGGGTCAGTCTGGGCCAGAGGCGGGTCCGACTTGGAGCCGGGGAAGCTTCTAGCAGCTTCTCACAGAAGCCACCTCTGCGGCCCCTCCCCCGCTACCAAAAAAACGCGTGCCACACAAACCCAGAAGAGCCATAGAGGGGTTACTTGATAAAGTTTAACTTTGCTAAGCAAGCAGTATGAGCAGGAAAGAAGAGGTTAATTTTAGCCCTGAAATGGCCTCTGAGCACAGCAATTACTTTTCTAATTTTGACAAAATAGATAGCCAGAAAGAGAAGTGTAGGCAGGATAATAAATTGTGAGAAAAATGTATCTTTTTGTTGATGTTCTCAGAATTTAAGATGGCTTATCAGTCACAAGTGGATACTTAGACCTGGCAAGCTGTCTCTCACAGCTATTCCCCTAGGACCTGATGTATTTCTTTTGTCTAGGGCATTTTCTGGTTGGTCTGGCTGTTCCTTCTTCAACTGGTCATTCTCAGGCATTGCAGAGGTAGATGGTCTGTTTGCTCACATGCAGGAATAATTTTGAAGACGAGTAAAAATGGCAGAACAAGGAAAATAAGTACACAGGGAGTCACAGAAAAGGGGATAAAGCGGGAGCGGATCCTTGCTGGTTTGGTAGCAAAGGTGAAAAGCACTCTGTTGCTCTATACATCCTAATAGCCAAAGATCACCAATACACGGCAGCCTTTGCAAAAAAGTAAAACGAAATTAACTTTCTCCATGAGATTGTCCAGGAGCCATTTCACTTATTTTGGCCACAAAAGGATGGATGGGTAGAATGGACCATTTTCCCATTATCTGCTCACTAAGCTTAATTTTTAAAACAGGGTTCTGATCTATTAAAATCATATGTCTTACCACTCTCTACTGTACCTGACATGAACACAGTCTACATGGTAACAGTAAGTCACTCTTTGCATCGAGCTGTCTTCTACTTTTGGCATTTCTGCCAGTATTAATTTTTTACAAGCTACTGTAATGTTTATAAAAGTTTCACCTGCTTCCTACAGGCAGGTTCAGCATTAGTAACTTTTTAAGCCTGATAACTAGAAGAGTAGTAGGACATTATAGCATAATTACTTGAATAGGCATGTTTGACCGGGTAGGTTGTGATCTGACTGTGTTGAAGCTTCATGTGCAAGAACTGGATGAAATGAGGTTATACTTGCCTGATGACTTGCATTCAGAACACTGAATTACATATCCTCAGATACAGAAGGAGAAAAAAGGGGGAAAACAGCTCTCCCAATTCAATTTCTACCACAAAGTTGTCTTTCCTTATACCAACATTGGGAATCAAACTAAGAATCTCTAGAGAGCCAAGAAAAATATTATTCATCCTCTTGCTCAAGCTCCGAAATTGCTTGGCCTAGTGAGTGACATATTATCTGAGTTACCATTAGCATAATGTATAAGCGAGTAGATTTTTCTCCCTTAATTGGTGTATTTTCTGGAAAAAAAAAAAAAAAAAGGGTAGCTACTTCAAGTGTTATCATGTATATTTGTCCTTCTGAAGCCCTTTCGGTGGCCTAGCACACTTTTTTTTCCTGAAAACCTAAGTTGTGTTCAATTAGAGTTTTGTGAGGTCTTCAGTGAAAAGCGATTTCAAACCTACAAATGCTTTATGCATTAAAACAAAATATTTTTTTCATATCAGAAGTATAAAAAAAATAGTTCAAGGGTAATTACTTAATTCTAATTTTGGAGATATTCATTCTGCCTCTGTGAAATGAAGGAAAGAATGCAAAAGGTTTATATTTTGTTATCTAACCTTTAGATGTTACATGATTCTTGTCAATATTTATCTTATTTTTCCAAAAGCAGATTAAAAATCTAATTTCTCTTTCTGCCNGAAAATTCTGGGCAGAAAATGTTCTTCTGGGTCTTTTTTTTTTTTTTTTTTTACCTACAGCCATGAGAATTACTCTGCTATCAGGTAGCAGTAGCACATGTTCTTTTGTTGAGGTTATAATTAGCTTTGTAATTATTAGCCTGATTTTTGACCTATTTATTTTGCTTAAATTCTGTAAGGCAAAACCTGTCTGTCCAAGGCTGTTACCAAAGGGGGATTCTGCATGAGCTAGAAGTTAATTGGGCTAAAATATTTGGAGGAAAAAAGAAGAAAGGGGAAAGAAGAATAAAAAAGCAACAACCTTATACTGAAAAGTCTTCTTTTATATTGTATTGTATTCTTTGACATTTGTATGGGAGTTCAAGGGCAGAATTCTCACCACTGTAAAATCCCAGCACTTGGAATTTGAAGCAGACAAAGTTTCAGAGACTATCTCCTCAAGTCCTAGACAGGGAGCTATGAGGATGTTAGTAACATGATCCTATGGTAGATTATAATATAGCATAAACATTTGAGAATAAATACCTCTATGTAAAAGGCACATAACATTTTATCTGGAAAAAAATAGTTTTTAGCAATACTAAAGACAAAATAACCTTTGCGTTTGCAATCATTGTTAATTTTATGTATTACTTCATAAATCTTATCAGAATTCCTCCTTGTTTTACATAAAACAATAAACAATTTATTAAAAAAAAAGATAGGAAGTCATAGAACTGAGAATTCATTATTCCCCAAATAAGTTAACACTAACCTCAATTCTTTTAATTATTGATCAACTACCTTTTTACACTCAGCTGGCATAATGCATCTCAATGTATGCTACGTCCACAAAATCTCAGTTCCCCCCAAATCCATATATATTATCTGCTAGGCAGTAATTTGATGGGCAATAGCAATAGAAGGTCTCTCTTAACAACTCCAAATCGATCTATCAAATATTAATCACTAGAAAAGTATTGACACCTCATTTTTTTTTCTTTCTCCCCAGACACATGTCTCTGTTCCGCCATTCAGCTCATTTTCTCATTCATTCTTCACCATCAACAGTGTTTACAATGCCCAGCAATACTTACCTGATTCATCTGAACCATTTGACACAGCTCAGATAGCTTACCAAGGAATTCAGCCTGTGACCGTGTGAACTCTTGAAGAAATCAGAAACTATACTATATAGATAAGCATTATATACAAGTACTTGTTGTCATGGTTACACAGATAGGCTCACTTCTGACTTTTCCCTGATCTTTCTGAATAGGTGGTAGAGATCCAGAGAGACTTTCAAGCCTCACTCGACAGACATTCCTGCAATTTTAAATGTGTGCGTGTCTGAAAGAAAAAAGAGTAGGTGGGCTGTAATCCACCTACTTCATGTTTTAAAATATTTATAGGTAGAAGAGTGTAAGTCAACACAAATAAAAGAAGCCTGTACAGGTTGCACTGAATTTTTTCAGAGCCAAAATACTGTTTTGCTGTCAGGGAAATCAAAATAAAGTAGTTAAACAAAATATTGTAAAGAGAAAACAGAAGTGAGAACCTGTCAATGCGTTATTTCAGCAGACATTTTAAGGAACCAGATTTTTTTGAGAAATCCACAAGAAAAATTGTATGTGTGGCTGTATGCAACAAATAATAAAGAATCAACAAGATATATATGTTGCTTGTCCTTGACAAATATGTGCCCTGTAGAAGTCCGTAACCCTAACTGTTGTGTGTTTTATGCTTAAGGTATGTCATAGAAGTTTAAAAACAGATAGTGTAACTTCTGAGTGAGAAGTTACACTCTAGAGATTGAGACATGAAGCAGATATTTAATGCATGGTTATCTCCTTGCCAGACCACCAAGCTGTGATTACATTGTTTGCTTGTCTTTCTAGCTGCTGACATAAATGATTTTATTGTTTACATGTTTGCAGGTTATTGACCTTAAGTGGCTTCTAACTGGACCTGAGTGTCCGGTCCAAGAACTTTTCTAAAACCTGGTATCTAGCCAGCAGGCAATTATGACTTACTCTTACTGGGTGGATTCCTGCATTTCTCTTAAAATAGACCAGTTACTGTATCCCCCCTATTGACTAGATTTGCCCTGCCAGGGACTCATTGGTTCACATGTTTGCTACTTTTCTTCTAAGGACAAGTAGCTGGAGGTGAAGATAATAGCTTGTAATTTCATAAACATAGCGCTTAATCTTAAAGCTAGAAATAAACTGCACAATAAAATGAAAAAAAACCCAAAAAGAAAGTTAAAAAAGGAATAAACCTATATGCATACCTGTCTTTCTTACAGTGTAGTAAACACTCCATTTGGAAGGATAGGTTACTTTAGCTGCTGGAGACCCTGCAGGAGAGTGTCTCTTTTTCCATTGTTCCTGAAAGAAACTGCCTGTTAATGCCATTATACAGAAAGGAGCTTTCAAATATGGATAAGCTTTTTGATCTGCCTCCCAGTCTTGGCAGACACCACTTGAAACCTGGAAGTTGCAAACTAATACCTTACGCATTGTGTTTTTACAGCCTGGACTTACAAAGTTGATTTCTGGAGCCAACCTTGCTAATAGCTTCCCAACTACATTCCTGTAAACTGCACAGAGGTTTCCTCAAAAGTGATTCCTTACAGCATTTATTTTTTGTTACAGATCAACTCAAGAATCTTTCTTCCTGGCATCACATAAAAATAGTCATGAAATCCTGGCTCCACTGAAGTCAGAATGAGAACTTGCACTGTTTTTGAAGAAGCCAAAATTTTTCTCTTTGTCCCTCAAAATGCTGAGAAACGTAGACGTGCTCCAGCAAAACACCTAAGCATTCAATGAACTGTAAGTAAATAAGGAGCCCTCTTTAATCACGAAGGTGTCTATTATGCAGAAATACAGGTCAAAGTTAAAGTTATCTGGTCACCTATTATATTAATTTACATATATAAAAGCCTCATATTTTATAAAGCATTAAGATAATATTTTTTCCTTATTTTCTAGTGATTTATACATTTTCATGCTGTTCAGTGAAACCACTCTGCAAAATACTTTTTCTTATTAATATGAATATGATGTGCATTTACTAATTTAACTTTGTTTCCAAGGCAGTTGCCTGGGAGTTTATCCAATGATTTTAGTATTTTAATTAATTAATTTTCTTGCCCCTTNTGACTCCTTTCCTCACTTTCCCAGATTGCTATAAGCTAGCCAGTTCTTACTGGTCTCATTTCTTTTAGTTCTGTGTAAAGAAGGTCTATCAAGTACTGAGATAACTTCTGTTATTACAGGAAGGTCTCCTAAATACTTTGAAAAGTGCAAAACCAAAATAAAACACATACATTGCAAAACCCAAACAGCTAGCCAAACAGATTTTTTTTTAGAGTGAAGCAATGAGAAATTACTCAGATATCCATGTCAGCATAGATCAAGTAATCATGTTAAGTAATTTAAACACTACAGGTTCACTGTAAGGCTCAAGAGGATGTTCTGGCTTAAAACATTAGTAGGCATATTATGCTATCTGGTGAACTGACATGGGAGTATTTTACTTTCACTCCTGTCCTCCCGGCTTTGGGCAGCAGATTATTACGGGTATGATGTCTGAGAAAAAGTTGGATGTTGGACAATAGAAGGTCACAGTTGTACAGGGAACTCCAGAGTCTGTGCTTTCAAACTCAACTGCTTTTTGTGAAATATGCCTTTTAGTTTGTTTTGAATGTTTATAGTAGCTTTTATGCACTGTCTGCAGGCTATTTTAAAATATATTATTGTGACCTTGGTGACCCTTCAGATGATTATTCTGCTTTGGGTTGCACACTTTTTCCTCTGTCTTTTTGAACTCTTCCCTTGCCTATTCTTTTAATTTTTTTCTTTTTATTTCCTGAATTTTTTTTCTCACTTTGTCAGTAAAGGGTTTCCATCTGACGCCTCCTGGTACACTATGCACTCAAGCAACTCTTCAATGACAATCTGCTGCCTATAGTCTGAGAGATGGGATTTAATCTAAAATTGGTCAGATTCTTGTAACTGATTGTTTTCTTTTGCTGAAGATTCTGCTTTCTTTGAAATGAAAAATAAAATACAGACTATATCCTCTGTTAAATGTATTCCAAAATTATCCTTATATAATTTGAGGGATTTATCTTACTTTCTTGATTAGAGCTAGAATGACCAAAACTGCTTGCAGAATCAGAAATCTGGGTATTTTTGATAGAGCCATTTGGAATTGATTTAAAAGAGAACAAAACAATTTCAGGAGGCAAATATGGGAAAATTTTCTTTGTTACTCTTCAAGAATGATGTCCTGCCACTGTAGCAGTTTCCTGGGATCTAACATACAGATTCGGACCTTCTGAATAGATTTTTTACCTTGGTTGTCCATATCCAGTGAATATTATAACCACAAAAAGTTAAAAGTGATAAACGAGGTTACGCTCTTTTCTAGTTTCCTCTTGATAGAGAAAGCTCACTAGCTATTTAGTTTTGAAATCACTAGTAAGTCCAAATCCAGGGGAGGCTCTTTTCTTTGGGACTCTGAATGGATATGAAGTATAAACTGTGTATAGTATTTATAGTAATACAGAATAAGCATGCTGGTTTATTAGAATCTGATATTGCATCAGCTCTGTTGTGTGTGAAAGCATAGATTTTTTAACTTGAAGTTCTATCTCCAGTGAAGTTAGAACACCTAAACCGTAGCTACCGAGACAGTGTATGGAATTGCCTTTGTGTTTCTTAGGAGTCTAACCTGCCTGCTTACCTCCAATCCTCTAGGACATGTCAGTGCAGTGCAGTGCTCTGCCAGACAGATCTATCCAAACCAGTGTAGTTTTGTTAGTGCCGCGCTTCTCTCAGAATAATACGCTGTATGAACAAGGTTCGGAAATAATAGTGAAGTGATATTTTAAAAGAGCTATCAGTACACATCTAGAGCCAGCATTGGCACCCCTCTATTGAAATGTAGTGGGTGTGGGCATATCATTGCATTATGCCCAGAACATCGAGTTAATTTCTGGATATCATTTTACCAGAAAGCTGTTGACAAATTAGAGAAAAGAACAATGACATTAATTAAGGTTGCACAAATTGAGAGAAAGTAATTATTTATAGTAGTAAATGGTGTAATAATTATGAGAAATGGATTGAAATTAAGATACAAAATATTTAAACAGAATATTAGGAAGTGCTCTCTTGACAGTGAGATGTATGAAGCTGCACAGCAGTTTCCAAAGAGGGTTGGTGGGACTCTCATTGCCTGGAGCACTTGAAACTATAGAAAAAAGAAATGTTAAAAATCTTGGAATGTGTCTGTGCATGAACTGGCAGGAGAACTGAGTGACCTTTTCCTTCTTTTATTCTGTGAATAATAAAAAAGGTACTTTTAAAAGACTTTAATATCCATGTCAAAAATTTTACCTACCTTTTCATGTATTTTGAGGTCTTTTCTTTCTTTTTTTAATCAGTATGGAAATGTCACTGAATACATTAAATGACACACTCTTTATCTCATTAAATTCCTGGATGCTTCTCCTTGTTAATATTATATCTGGCTTATAGTGACCATTAACTCATTTTTCTTTATCTTTCGTAATTTTCTTTTCACATGCATTGCCAATTGCTCTTCCATCTCAGAATATTTTCAGTTTTGATAGTTGTTTAATATTTCATCTAATAAAGATTACTCTGAGAATTTCATTATTCTATGTAACAGTGTTGAGGCAACTAGTCTGATCGACAAGTTGTATCACAAGGATTTGTTTGTTTAGTTTAGTTGAAGTTTAAGGATTTAAGTTTGTTTAGTTTTAGCCCTGTGCCTGCTTCTCTCTACAGTTTTTCAAAGTTTCTGGTTATTCTCTTGTTTTGGTTTCTGTTTCCCCAAGACCAAAATGTAGTCTATGTAGACCTTTGTATTCTGCAATATATACAAAAAAAGATTAATTTTTCTTGACTATACCTTTGATGATGCTCAAAATTCAAATAGTCTGTAGATACAGCATTTCCAAGGCAGACTTGAAAAATGTCTGCAAATGTGTTGTTACCTGTCCAAGCCTTGATGAACCACCCAGCACAACAAAATTATTGACATTAAACACTTTACTAGAAAGAGATCTGTCGTAAGTACTCAGGTCAATCCTTTGGATCTGTAGGAACAGTTTTTCTCGTTCTATCTCCTTCCATACCACCTCTGGGCTTTTAAATGAGCAGAGAATACCCCTCCTAGTTCCTCTGAGGACTCTGCCAAGGCACAGGCTCTTTCAGCTCCTCCTCAGCTTCTGCAGGCTGGAAAGAATTTTTCTAGGAGTTGCCCGATGCAGCTGTCCTGTGCTTGTAAAGCTAATCTCAGGTTTTCCTTCCTTTTTTATGGTTCCTGTTCTTCTTAGACAAGCTCAGTGACTCAACATCTTGTTAGCTGAAAAATTGATTTTTTTTTTCCTGTCACTACTGTAAATTTACAATGCTGTAATTTTTTTCCTGCCACTGCTTGGTAGGACAAGGGGTAATGGCTTTAAACTGGAAGAGGGTAGATTTAGATTAGATGTGAGGAAGAAGGTCTTCACTATGAGGGTGGTAAGACACTGGAACCAGTTGCCCAGAGAAGTTGTGGATGCCCCATCCCTGGAAGTGTTCAAGGCCAGGTTGGATGGGGCTTTGAGCAACCTGGTTTAGTGGTAAGGTGTCCCTGCCCATGGCAGGAGGGTTCGAACTGGATGATCTTTAAGGTCCCTTCCAATCCAAAACATTCTATGATTCTATGATTCTAAATTGTATCCTTTCTAACTCTGTATTTGTCTATACACTTGTATTTAATTGACATACTCCATGAGAAGGGCTAAACCCATCTTTGCAAGACTTCAGTTTCACCTTAGCCACCTGCCTCTTTCTGACTTACCTAGTAGTGACAGTATCCTCAGGACTGTCCTGTGTGAATCTTAAAAAGGTACATGAAATGTTAAAAAGAAAAGCTGTCCCATTTGCAGCCTGTCTGACAGTCCTGTTTTGCTGAGCATTGCTTTTTGAAGATTTTGCCTGAGCAAGCAGTCCTGGCCACTTTGTCCTTTCTGAACACCTTCCTTTGGCTCTTAGGAGTGATGTGATTCAGTGTAGTCCTTCTGTCTCACTCTCCCTCCCAGATTCTGGGTCTCGCCATGGTTTGCCACAAAAAATGCAGGTGCTTTCTGTGTTTTTTGGAATTAAGTTCTGAGCTCATTGTGCGTTTTTAACACAAATGTCCTTTTTTTGAATTAGTTTGGTTTCTTTTCTGTTGGCTATGGTGAGGCTGTCTTCACACTGTGCAGTCTTCATGGCAGCTCACGCTAGACTTCTAAGGACTGGTTCTGAGTCTTCCATTAGCATCTCTCCTACAGGCTTTTCCTTTATTGTACAAGCACCATCTGATTTCCTAATGAAGTAGCTGTAACTCCTTCATTCCTCCTTTGTACCACTTCATCATCATCAGTAGTGTTCTTCTGTGGTCATCTTTTTTTCAAAATACCATCGAATAAGAAAGCAAATCACCTTTATACTTCATTTTCACAGGGAGTGCAGCACTTTCCAGACCATTAACACAGAAGTTCACTGTTAATTTCCTCTGCCTGATTTAACTGAAAACTATTAAAACATTAAGTTGCTTCAGAAGCAGCTTCTTTCAGAAATATCTTACTTGGTTTTGGCAATCTATTCACCACAATTGCAGAATAAAGCACAGTTAAACCCCTTTTCCAGTTGTTCTCCACAGTTTACAGAGTTCTGGCTTTTTATAAAGTGTTTAATGCCAATAAGATATCTGAGCTGGATATTTTGTCAGTTTCCTGCTCTTGTACGCTTGATACATGACTTATTGAGAAATCACAGAGCGCTAAGGACTAAGGCAGAGGTCTGCTTCATCAGGGTGCTGAGTCACGTCTGACAGGTCCAAAGCCATGTGAGCCTCTGCTGACTGCAGCATCAAGTCCCACATGCCTCCTCCGAGGATATCTTCATGTACTCATTCCTTATAGACAGGCCTGACAACTTTGCATCCAGAGGTTCTTCCTTGGTGAAGGCGGCTTTTCCCTTCTTCCCTTGCTGCTCAGAGTAAAATGGAACTGATGAATACTTTATTCCTCACTGCTCCAGCACTGGCTTCCCACGGAGTCACAGCCTCCTTCAGGCATCCACCTGTAGCCTGTGGAGGACCCCACACCAGAACACACAAACCCAATACACTCACCGTCTCCTTAACTCATGCCTCTGCATGGGAGTTTTCCATAATCTGCCCTCCTTCCCTTTGGACTCTGTACTATTTAACATATATAGTTTGGATTGACAGATGTGCTATGGTTGAGGGGACACAGTTTTTGTGACATTACAGCCACATTGATAATGATATAATGAACATTTTTCACCTCCTCAGAGGAGCAGGTCATAGAAATGCTTATGTTGCAAATTCAAACTGGTATCCAGTGTGAAAGGAGACCAAAGAGTCTGCAGTAATAAATATGATCATGAATTTTTTCTGGTGGTGTTAGGGTCAATGAGAGAAAGAAAGATTCCCAAGTTAAGATATTTATTAGGGAGATCCAGGAGTCATAGGAAAGGAGCAAGCTGGCAGTGGTTCACAAATATAACTGAACTTTATGGATGGGCAGACAGAGTGAAGCCCATCCCATCCTTTGGCTTAATGTCTACTGCACTAGAATGAATCATAGAATGATAGAATATTCTGGCTTGGAAGGGACCTTTAAAGCTCATCTAGTCCAACCCCCGTTGCAATGAGCAGGGACATCTTCAACCATATCAGGTTGCTCAGAGCCCCATCCAACCTGACCTTGAATGTTTCTAAGGATGGGGCATGTACCAGCTCTCTGGGCAACCCGTTCCAGTGTTTCACCAACACTTACAATGTTGTAATTTTCCAGTTGAATCTGTTGTTTCTATGTCATTTCCTCATTAACGCTCATATGTATGTCTTGGAAAGGAAATTTATACTAATAATTAAGCAGAATATAATTTGAGTTCTAACACAACAATTCATATTTGATTTATGCAAAAAATTGCATGTTACCCAAAAAACCAATTATATAGTGTCCTTGATCTTATAAGAAAAAAAATTTAGACTCTTTGAGGAGGGTGAGTTTCATATCCTGGGAAACTCTATAAAATTTCAGTTGACTGCGTTAGGTCTACAAATATATCTTTAAGGTAAAGAAAAACGCTTCTTAATTTCACTTCCTTTTTTCCTTATCTTTCTGGAGCAAAGGTTTAACTCTACCCCTCTTTAGCCAAGCATATATAAATGTGTATTGATTGGGGACTTTTTATGTGCTGCATAATACACCCTTTCTTAAATAAGGTAAACATACCTGATACCTTTGGTGGCAGTATTCATTATACCATTTATCAGATACACAAGATTAAGCAAAGAAAGGAGGTCAGGCTTGTTCTGACTATTTTTTACATGTCTTACGCTAACTGCAATCATTTCCTCTGGCAAATTAAGTGGGGGTAGATTCTAAAATACTCCTAGACAGCTACAGTAGGCATTGTCAAGCAGCGAACCAGAAAAAATATTGTGGTACTTAAGCCACATAACTTTTCCAACTGACCAGTTTAACCTGAAATTCATGCTATGGCACAAAACAAAGTAAAATAGCTGCACTGACTCTGGAGTGCAAAATACAAAGGAATTTGTCTCCATCAGTTTGGGCTCACACATCATATACCTACTACCCCAGCCAAATACTTTTTCAAGCTTCTCTGAAACATACAGAAACCTAGTTTTGGAGAAGGGTTTTTTTTTTAGCCTTCTGAGAGGCTGAGCATGAACTGAAATTATTATTTTTTTTTTGCACTTACTGCAAAAAAAAGACTTGCTATGTATGCTACAAGGCATTTACCTTGTATGTAATCCAAAACCCATAAGGAATCAGTACAGGCAAAACTTTTACCTTTCTCAGAAATTAATGATTCTGTTTTCAGGCATTTGGATTCTGGAGGAAGTCTTGTTTCAGAAGCATAATCCTGTAGGGCCCAGGAAAATGATCTGAGAATTCTCAGGGTATAGCAGGGATAAGTGCAGAGTTATTTTTCAGTGAAAAGTTGAGAAAAGCACAGAGGAAAGGTTGAAAAGGGCAAAAAGATCTGAAGCAGGCACCACTTATCCAATTCTGTAGTGCAGTAAATAGTATGCTCTCCCTTTTGTCTTTCCTTTTCTTTGTTATGACATTATACTTCCTAGAATAGCATTGTCATTTTTTTTAAGACAGAGTAACATTTTCATCAGGCAGCTACATGATTTTTATGTGAGCTAAGATATAGCACTGCTTTCAACCTGGAGAGGTAGATCTGCTTTCCTCTGTTGAGGGAAAAGCTGGTACAAAATGCATTTGATGTGGTGCCTGAGAAGTATGAGCAGTAATGGTCACTTACAAAAGCTACAGTAAGAAATCTGTATTACAAATGGTGCAATGACTGAACAAATATTCAACAGAAGAACAGAATGAGTCCTAGAACAGTTTTCCAGAACTTTGCTGATTGTATATATGAACTATTAAATTCAGTATTGCTTTTTTATATTAAGTGACTAGACAAATTGTCCAATGACCAGTCAAAAACCTACATTTTTTAAAATGACGTTTCACTTAAAAAAAAAAAAGGCAATTTGTTGCTGCTATTGTATGGGTATCAGTCAAGTTTCATTCTGAACTGATTATTGCAAGAATTTCAGCAGGAAAAAAAAAAAAGCCCAACACCTCTGTCTTTGGCACAGCACTTGCAGTAGTCAGTCACGTATACAAGCAAGTATGCTCAACTATATTGTTTCCCAAACTATCTATGGAAAAACAACAAAAAAGAGGGCATTTGTACACAACTGCATTATAAATCTTATTTTATTTACAACCAGCTGCTTCTAATCTTGTTACCATGCATCTGGACCTTGACATCTAGGTGCTTATTGAAAAATTAGAATTTTCATCCCTTATAATCTCTACTGTGAAGAACTACACACACTAACCCTTCACATTCTTCAAAAGAATTTTTTCCAACTGGAGAAATGCCTGGTGTTTTGGAAGCCAGAAATCATCAACCAAGAAAAGAGTGCTTTAAAATGTTCAGCATAGGAGCATGTTCTACCTTAAGTGTGCTGCTGATAAAAGAACTCTGTATCTCTAGAGGTACAAAGCTGAAAAAAATGATGTTCTACATCAGAGAGATAAAAGATCACTGTGCTGAAAGTAATCATCAAACTATGACTTTTTTAAGCTTGGAACTGCATTTTTCTTCTAAAGTTTCTACTCTTTCTTCATTTTTTTTCCCATATATTTTCATAAAATAATACCATTTCCTTAGAAACAATCAAAAGTATCTAAGGAATATAAGTTTTTAAGAGAACTAAACTCCACCTCAAAGGTTTGTTCATTTAAGGTTAAATTCTCTAAACAATCAGTCCATGAAACCAACAATTTTTTCCTCTTTGTAAAAGATAAAAAGAGAATGTTTTCAATACGCTGACCGTACAAAAAGGCAAGCTGGCATTTTAAAGACGGTCTCCCAGGCATACAGTTAGTTTGAATGGAAATGCCAGTTAGTTTGAATGGAAATGCTAGTTGCTATCCTGACATAAATAAAAGATACAGTTAATTTGTTGTTCAAATTACTGGAAATGTCCCTGCCAGGGCAGTCTGAATAATTCCAGGTTTGACTGGCAGGGCATTAATGATGAGCACTCAGGCATTTAAATCAAAGGATTGTTATTCTTTATTACAACCTTCCTAAATGGAGCTTACTTCCACATTCCACTCCTGACCAAGATTTGCTTATTATTGCCCACCTTTGTATTGATAGAAGGTATTTATGATAATCATGTCTTCATGACTTATATGATTTATATAATAGCCTCTCTTAAGGGAGAACAGCAGAAAAAGAACTACTTCTAAAAGATAACAATTGTACTGCTAACTGCTTAACAGTATTTATTAAAACATTAGCACACATTCTGTAAAGTGAAATAGTGGTCAGTAGGACTTCATTTTTACTGTGGAATCTGGTAGCAAACATTTCAAAGTATTAGGTACCTCTCACGGGTTACTACTGTTCCAGCAGGATCTGCTCAAAAAGACTTGTCTGTGAAACACCCTCCTCCTGTCCCCATGGTAAGCATTGATTGCAAGGAAACAGACCCTACGCCTGTTATCTGGTGAGTGGAACTTCTCAGGGCCACACAGCCCCCTCCAAGATTTCATGTGGGAGACGACTGCACCAGCGAGCACCTAGATAAACCCTATCAATATTGGCTCTGTTAGGTCCACACAACTAGAGGCTGGGTAGTCACAAAATTTATGCACAAGTGTCTTAGCCTATAATGGACTCATCAGTGGCAAATCTTGAGATCTTGGAATCTGAAACCCCTTAAAATACAGCCTTGAATCATTTCCCCGAGTTTCACACCAAATTCTATTTTGTTTTCAATGGGGATAAATAATACAACCACTGAAAACAGACAGTAAGGCACTCAATCTGAATTTACTGTAGAGGATAGAAGTAATATAAACCATCGTTACCTTGAGTAACACAATGACTGCCTTTGCAAATTACATTGCAGAAAAAGAACTTTCTGCACTGAAGACTGAAATATGAAAGCAGCAATGGAATCAAGAAGTTATATGATTTATTTTTAAAAGGTTTATGATGGTATTACATCATACTGATTGTTTTCTTTGCACAGAAGAGATTGTGATGCTGTACTTTTTCTGAGAAAGAGTTGCATTCTTTTTCTCTCCATTTAGCTCAGCATCTTAGTAATATGAGTAATAAGCGCAAAAGATTTTCTGAAGAAACTGCATTCCTGTTTCCTATCTATACTTGGTAGAAACACTTTACTTTTATTTCTTATTTCTCACAAACTCATTCCAAGCACATCAGTGAAGCGTGGCAGCAGCACTCCAGTTTACAACAAGCCATTTACCTGGTAGGAGGGAACAAAATTCTCATCCAAGATTTACAGGTCATACCAGAATATTGAACTGGTTCTTAATACAAGGTCAAACTAGGCATGTCCTAAGCATTGATGGTGTATTAACAATCTCTTCATCCCTGCAACTACGGTTGGGAAAACCATCTAAAAATAGCATGCACACATTGGATTCTCCATCCAATTAACAACTTTGAAAAATGCTGAGACTGCTAAGGAAAAAAAAAAGGACTCTCAATGTTAGATAGAGCTACTTAAATACATGTTGGGAAGTGTAATTTTTTTTTACAAATAATCTGTGAATAGATGCAGTTTTAGAGAGTTTGTCTTGCTGAGTAGTTTAAGAGAACATTTTTTTCCCTATGGATTCTTTTGATCAACAGCTGAGGTACTACAATGAAAGGCATTTTATGGAATCATGCAGAAAGCTATTTTTTGTAGCCAGTAGAGCCTAAAATTCATTATTTGTGTTGTGTAATTATTCACACAATATTCATTCTGGACACAAAGTTTACATAAATAAATGTAAGGACTGCAGGAAGGAGTCCTTGATACTTATAAAGCCTAATGGGTAGGAGCATTTCAGTGTTTCAGAAAGAGCAGAAGTGAATTACACTCTCCGCTTCTTTACCTTTTCCTGTTGTTTCTTTTTCACCAAGGAAAAAATAGTATTTGTCTATACATGATGACTCAGGATGTAAAAACCTAATTCCCTTTCCATTCTAAAGAAAAAGAAATATAAACTATCTTCTCTGAGCTGGCTGTTTACAAAATGTATACTCCATTTTCTATTGTCACAGTCACATAGAGTAATTGCATTTATATGAATACAGCACTAATTGCCAAGGTTTGGTCACTCGTCTTTGTCTCTCTTATTGGATTAATTGCCTGGGTGCTGGGGTTACTGCTGGAGGCTTTAGAGTGCTGCTGTGTCTATATGCTGAACATTGTTTCATCTATTTACCTAACATACAAACTGAATCTATTGCTCCCTTTTAATGTCACTCTGCTGTAGATTACTTTTCCTATTAATTCCCTTGATACGGATTGTGGAGTGAATAATCCCGTATAGTAAAATGGAGCATTCAAAATAATTTTTGCTCACGTGTCATTTCCCTTACTACTGTATTTTTCTCCATAAATGGTATGAGAAACATTTTTATAAACACACTGCAACTTTTGGACCTTCTTACAATTCATTGCACATAATCAACAGGTGATAGGCATGGGGGAAATGTAAGTTTCTGGTGAAGGATTTTGATATCTGGGAAAAAAACTAAAACTGAAATTCTCTCTGAGAGCAAAATTTTTAGAAAACAGGAGTCTGGATGCTTAAAAGGAGCTGTGAGTAGAACTGCAAATCTACAAAGGTAGACAGGTATGCCTGGATATGCTCTGTAGCTCCTCTTAGAAGAACAGAACTCCAACTTCATATGGCTTCATCTGTCTTTACATTAAATGAGCATGGTAAGAGTCTTTTCTCAGCCTGTATCAGTAATGATTATTTCATTAAGTGCAGCTGAAACAAGAAATGCTGGATGTGTTTTTTCTTGTTAAAAGGGGCCAAGAAAAATCAGCACCAAGTTGTTCACTTAACAGAACTTGGGCCATGAACTCTTTGGCTTTGAAAAAAATTTTATCTAGATCAGAGCATTCCCAAAAATTGAGTAGTCTGGGTAAATTGTCAGGATGTTTTCTGTGCTTCTCACATTGCAGAGATTACCTGGAATTTAAGTCGACAGGTAGTTTCTTATAGAAGAACCTGATTATGAAATAGAGGATGTCTGATATAACCCCGGTTACTGCCCAAGGATGTACCACAGCGTGTTTGCTTGAACACAAGAGGCAGTCAGCAGCAAGGAGTAGTTAACCTGCTTACAGTTCCAGACCTCCCCTTCCTCGGTGCTACATCCAAAATAAATATTTACCACAAGTCCTTCTGCTACTACTGCCATTATAAATCAGATAAATTGATACATATGCCATCCTAAACTCAGGTATTTTATGTTGATCTAATATTCCTTTTGAAAAATCCTGGGTATCTATAGTTTCTCCTGAATTAAAGAAGATTTGTGTCTGAAAACTGTGGAAAACTAGGCTTCTAAAACTTTACAAGGGTGCAAAACACTAATTTTTATTTTCTAAAATTCATTATCAAGTCCTACCAAGTCAGTTCCTAGAAATAACCATCAGCCATTTTTGTGAACGCAACAAGATGAAGGTATATTTCAAATATTAACTCCTACAGGCTGGGACTGAGTCACACATTTACCAAATATACTATGCTCCTTGAGTCTGCCCCTGTATGATGCAGTCTCCACTGTTTTTACTAATTTTATGACTCTTTTTTGAACATTTTCATTTTTCAACATTCTGTTGGAAGCACAAACTTCCAAAGAAATGGCCATAGTGTTCTAAGCACAGTCACAACACACTGATGCAAGAGAAACAACAACTGCTTTACTCCTACTGAGGGTAATCCTTGGTAGACTTTAGTCTTTTTGATTTAGAATTTGTGTATAACTGGCAATTCGGTAGCACCCTTGAGTCTTTGGCATAATCAACAGTCTGAGCATGGAAACCCCTTCTATTTTCATTCTCTGTTCATTCATGAACAACAGTATTTTTAGTCATATTAAAATGTAAATTATTTTCTTGGTTTTTGGATAATAAGTATTTCATAATCATCATATGATACATATGTATTATATGTATTGAGTACCTTTCCGAAAAGCATAACAGAAATATTTAATGAATATTTCTTTTCTTCTTCATTGTCACTGAAATAAACAACACTTTTATCTAGCTGTGGGGTAATATAATTGCTAGGATCCATTTTGATCCATATTTTGCTTGAAAAAAAGCCTTTATTTTCAGTCTTAAGTCTGCTAATGATAGATTTTTCCACATGTAGTATTTCCCTTTTCATATTCCTTATGAATTTTCCATGATTCCTAACATCATGGGCCCCTCACTACAGGACAGACACTGAGGCGCTGGAGCGTGTCCAGAGAAGGGCAATGAATGAAGCTGGTGAGGGCCATGGAGCACAAGTCTTAGGAGGAGCAGCTGAGAGAACTGGGGTTGTTTAGCCTGGAGAAAAGGAGGCTGAGGGGAGACCTTATCGCTCTCCACAACTACCTGAAAGGAGGTTGTAGTGAGGTGGTGGCTGGTCTCTTCTGTCAGGTGGCTGAGATAGGATGAGAGGAAATGGCCTCAAGTTGCAGCAGGGCAGGTATAGATTGAATATTAGGAAAAAATTCTTTACTGAAAGGGTTGTTAGGCATTGGAACAGGCTGCCCAAGGAAGTGGTGGTGTTGCCATCCCTGGAGGTGTTAAAAAACCTCATAGACAAGGCACTTCAGGACATGGTTTAATGGGCATAGTGGTGTTGGACTGAGGGTTGGACTTGGTGATCTTAAAGGTCTTTTGCAAACTAAAAGATTCTATGATTCTATCATTCTATGATCATGTGTGTATTCATTGTTATTAGCTTAGCTATTAACTAATAAATTCCCCTCTTCTTATCCTTTAGTTAATAGCTATTTTTTAAAATCAATGACACCACATTTCTTGATTATGTCAGTGCCACTTTTTCACTAATATTCAATTTATTTTTCTTAAAATTTGCCTAAGACAAATTTTCAGTGCCATATTTTTACTAACATGGAAATTTTTCTACTTAAATTTTTCTCCTTCTTGATTTGCATATGATTTTTTGGGGATTTTGTGTAGTATGCATGTAGTAGTTTATAGTATTGCATTAATTTAATCCTGTTTGCATACAACAAACATAATAAAATCATAATCACATGTTTCCCTGTGGAAGTGATAACCAGCTAGTTACTACATTTAGTTTGGTAAGCAAAATATATTTATGTTAATCTCATGGGCTTTCTGAGGTATGGCATCTATTAAATCTCATTTCTGCATGTCATACAGCGTTTTCCCCCCTTCTAGTCATACTTTATCTATATGTGCTATACACAGGCAGGAGCCAATCTTTTGGGTCTATGAAACCTAAATCTGGGAGTCAGTAAATGATGACAACTACTGATCTAAACAGAAGAGGCACAAGATGGAGCATTGATCTATATAGATTCAATGTTAATGGCATCTAACCCACCAATGATTTAGAAACTCCCCCCAAAAGGACCATTTTGGACTAAGAAGGCATCTTCTCTCTTTCCTATATTACCTTTTGCAATAGCATATAACCACTACTTTTAATATTTCAGTCATTAATCATCCAGGTTTCTGTAATTTTAATCAAGACAAATGCATACTGACAAATGAGCAATTTGAGTCTTCTTATTTACTATTTATTCCCAGCAGTGGCATATAAATAGTTAATAAGTATCATTCCCTGTTCTTCCCTTCCCCCTTAGTGCCTTGGCTAATTTTGTAATCAATATCTTGCGTTTGAGCTAATTGCTCGATTCTTATTCCTCTTTGTGCCCATCCAGCCTGTGAGGTTAGTGCTCTGCAGACTGCCATCCCAGAGCAATGCTTCCTTTTTAATCACATCAAGACAACTCAAAAAATTGTGCTCTCCCCTCACCAAAGATTCCACAAGTTTCCAAATTCTTACATCACTTATTAATCAGTGGTTCATTTCTATGTTTTTTACCATGTTTCCTTCATTTGTTGGACAGTCCTGATTAAGGGTTTTAGAGGAACATTGCACATTAACCTCAGTGTAAAAGCATATGTATAAAATACAATAAAACCATTATTCATACACGTTCCCCTTTGTAGAAGCTGGACTCATGCGATCTGGTTAAAGAAAATTAATTGCAGCGGCAGAAGAAAGAATAGATATTCAGTGTTTGTGTTAGTTAAGCTGGAGGTAAATATAATTTTTAATTCTTTTTCTCTAAAGTTGTTGTTTGGTCAAAGTTTTGTTCTGTTTATAAACACAGTGAAATTTGGGGGGGTTCTTTCTTTGTTTCAGGACATCATATATATAGAAAGGTCATAGTTCAGAATTAGAAAAGTCAAAAAAGAAAGAGTAAGGGACAAGAAAAAATCAAAGTACTTGGAGGGATGCTTATTATTTGCTCTACGAGTGGTGTCCTAGTCTACCTTTCACTATCTTGTGGTTGTATCATTTTCATGTATCATTTTCAAAGGTTTATCTTCTAGGAATGTCGTATTTTCTGTTGTAAAGGAACATGAACATGGCATTCAGGATAAAGCAATTCTGTTTACAAGTAAATGGTTTTGTTTACAAAGATATACTTTAGCCTTAGTCAAAATCAGATGAAGAATTTGAACTTCTAGTTCTTATTTCCTGTGAATTGATATAATGAATCATTTGTGCTGATATAAATAATCCTTATGCTAAGCCCTGGAATGAATGGAGAGATCTATAAAACTAATTGGATCTCATCAGGTACCAATGTATTTCTCCTTATTTCAGTGTGAAAGACTTCATAAAAACATGTATACTGTCATTTCACAGGCAACTTGCTGTTTTACCTCATCCAGGAGAAATGTGTCTGACTATGTTCATAGTTTATTAATTTACAGCCCAACATGTAATGCCATCCAACTCTCTCCAGTCCAAAAGTAGAACCACCCACTCTTACACCCGCTTTCATGATACATGGTGCTAATCCTATAATGCCTTATATTTGACTGTTACGTTGAATGGCTTTTGTGGCTTCCTGTCAGATTATGGTAGGTTGCAGACCCCAAAATTGCCTTCCCTTCAAGGGTTAAATTATACAATGTAATTGTCGCTTATTCTAAAAAAGCTGCTCTCCCTGAGGTCAGGCAGAGCACTGAGCTGCAATCATTAATAAGCCATTTTGTGTTTGCCTCTGTGATCAAAGAATCCTTGTCCAGAGTGCAGTAGCTTGTTTCCTTTGCATTTCAGCTTCAAATTTAGTTTCCAGAGAGAAGAGAGAATAAATCCTGACAATAACAATGGTGAATCTTTAATGGCACTCATTAAAGTCAATGTTTGATTTTTTCAACTGTGCTACCTGAAATTCAATTTTTAGACCAAAAATGCATTTAAAAGCTTTGGGGCCTTTTGTAACAAACACCCTTTCACAAGTTATACTGATCTGCTATGTTGGATGGAAGACTACTTTATGTTATTTGTTCCATTAGTTCCTTTAATTTCTTTTATAATAGCTGAACCTTTACAGCAGTTAAAAAAAATCTAATAGCAGCTTTGATCTTCAGATATCAGCTAGAGGGTACTCCACACTTGGATTTTAAATAATGTACTGTAGAAAGCTACCATCCAATGAAAAATCCTCAATTACTTTAAAAGCTACCCTTCACCACGCTTTTACATTTACAGGCCTTTCTCCTTTTTTGAAATTTCAACCTCCATAATACCAAGGTGCTTTAAGCAATTATTTATGATAGCATTACCTCATACTAATTTTCTACTCAGTGCGTATACCAGAGTTGCATCTGCTTTGTTAGAACAAGGAACATGATCTAGCTGATACATGTCCTCCCTCTGGCGTAATCGATGAAAAGCACTCCCTAGAGACAGCAGTGTCTTTTTCTCCTCGCACAGGATGCAGCATTCCTTTAACTATTGTTCGGTAAATACATTAATTAAAACAAAAAAACAAAGCAGAACCCTGCATTATAAGATGTTACAGTACATTTATTTTTGTGCCTTAGGACCGAAAATCTCATAGATAAAGCCTTGGGTTTCTCATGCTGTATGATTTAATGTACCTAGCTGTATGTAACTGATACTGATGCTATTTGATACACGTATGTTTGACTATGTATATGCATGCATAGCTGCATCTACACTTACTGTGTGTGTGACTGAACACAGAGTGCTGCATGCTATATACTGTGTATAAGCAAATATGCTTTTGCCCTCTAGAGCAGAACTGGCTGGGAAACACTCACTGGGTTTTTTTTAGGGGAAATTTCATTTTGGCTGGAAAACAGGAGATTGGCTTTCAAATCAGAAGGAAGGCTCTCAGGCTGCAAAGCCTGCCAGTTTCATCTGATCACACATTACTGAAGGTTGGAGGTGCTGAAATGGACACTTCTAAGTGCAGCCACATGTTGTGCATAAAGTGCATGGGAAGCTGGATTAGATTCAGAATGGGAGCCTCAATAACCAACTCAGCACCTGTGAAATGCAAAGGAGAAGTCTTAATGTTGACTAAATGCCTGCTGTTCCTTAGGATTATGAGCCTCCTTCTGTTATTCAGTATCTATATCTACTTATAACCAGAGAAATACCCTTTGGATTAAATGTGGAGTGATTAGTAAAGCCCTGGTATAGGACACACAGACTCAAATTCCTGTCCTGCTGGATGAGAAATGAGTCTTGAGTATTGGAACAACCAAACTGCTGGATGGTTTGTCAGTCTTGCTAAAACCTTTCTGCCTTGTATTCATAACTGAACAGGCTTGAAACTGTCTTGCCACAGCCTTGCTATATGCAGTGTCAGCAAAGCCAGTTCTTCATTCTTCCATCCCTCAAAATACTTAATTTCTAGCATACGGTGCCGCATTCCATCTCCTCCATCTGAGGTGACTGCTCAAACCCCTTGCTGTTGGATACAGGCACACGTAACTAGTGCTGTCCTCAGAGTCCTCCCT
>VYZV01030366.1:0-14104 GCA_013401275.1 Pandion haliaetus | reverse complement strand
TCCTCCCTCCCTCCACATTCTAACTCTGCTACAGGTGTTCTAGGGTGCTTCTTATCCTGATTCTTGAGATCAGAGTACTTCTGAACCTTCCAGTCCTGCTGATCTCTGTTAAGCAATTAAATTAGAAGCATGTCATAGCTGAGAGATGTGTCAAAAGGCATTTGCTGACACAACTTATCAGATCCTGAAGCTTGCTTCTGAGAAATGGGAGACAGATGATCAGATGATCCCAGCCAGCTCTGAAGTTGCCCTTCTCTATTCCATTGCTTAGGGGAGATTCAGTTTCAGCTGAAAGGTGAATCAGGTGAATGGTGACAGGACTGTCACTCTTTTCTTTCACTTCTGAATTACAATATTCCTAGTTTTCCTGAAACAATAGTAATTTTTGCATACTCAGGATTTAAAAGCACAACAATAGCTAGGTAGTTAAATAATAGTTATAAAAAGAAAAAAATCAAACCTCATTTTTCTGCCAGCTATAACTATGAGAGTAAAGCTTTTTAAATCTGGGCCCCAAATCTTCAAAATGCTTTAAGAAAATTTTTCTAAGGACTTGATAAATGTAGCTGTAATTGAAGTTAGAGACAGATAACCTTCATATTATAATCCTAATTTACTGAACATAGGGTTATCCTTGAAGATTGTCTGGAAGACAGAACTGGTGCAGACACGGTTGTCCATCTGTTTTCTGTCCTAAACCCAAATATCTGTAAAGAAATAGCTTCACACTTTCAAATGTGAAATGGGCTGTAAAACTTATATATCCTGAACTGGGGAGTAGAGGAAATCAGATAACTTAGTCTTTCTTCATGGGAATATTATAAAATCCTTAAAGTTCTCCAAAACTCAGACTCACAATAAATCTAATGAAACATATAACAAGCATAGAATGCATCCAAGAAGTCCTTCCCTCAGGTCATTAAAGTACTTTCTGCAAAGTGCTCCTCAAATCCTTGGCCTTAAGAAAACAGAGATTTGTACAGTGAGATTTACAATGTGGTCATGTGAGATTTGCAATTCTTTCATCAAGCTCTGTGGAATTGACATAGTGCTCAACAGACTTGCTTCTCCACGCCCCTTCAATTTCAACTAAACTGTAAATAAAATTACCAAAAGTAAATCAATACAATATATTTCAATTTCTCCTCAAGAGAATTATATTGCTTTATGTTTGGTATTTCTTCCCATCCAGAGAACTAGATTTTACTCCTCTCTGCTTCCTCTAAAACACAGTGACTAATGGATGCCCAACACTAAAAAAAGAATGGAAAAAAAATAGGTTTGCTCTTGGCACTGTAATTGTTTATATTACAATAGTACCTTGAGATAAGTTTGAGATCAAGGTCCCATTTTGCTATGTTTTGATTATATTGTAGAAAATAATCCTTACTTCAGAGCAGTTACAATCTTGCTAGGAATGACAAATGGGAGGTAGCGGACAGACTCATGACTTGTGGGTGCTAGCTCTTGTAGGACAACATTTAGGTACTTCCTGTCCAAAGGGCATGAGTATTTTAGTATTGGTACTCTGTGAAGGTTAGTAGTAGAGAGAAGAAACCTAAGAAAGAAATTGAGTCCAGACGAGCGGTGCAAGAATATTATCAAATACACAGGTGATTTATTTTTTTTCTAAATGCAGCCAAATTGTACTGGCCTTATATGCCAAAGAAAGATAATGCATTTGTGGGAATTGCTGCCCATTCAAAAATCACATCAGGCCAAAATGATTAGCTGAGTCTCTCTTACCTCTTCCTATCTTTCTGTTCTACACATTTATTCCTCCATATGAATGGATGATAACCGCACATGTCCAGATCTATTTCTTGTGATGAAAACATCTTTAGGGACCATTTGTATCTGTTGTAGGATGTTTTTTTCATGAGGTGACGGCAGTTCCTGAGAACCCAAATGTTATTAGATTTATTTTAACATATGTGTCTCTTTATACATCTGCAAATCCCCAGCCAGCTTGTAAAAGTGAAGGAATTTTTGTTTTCAGTTTTATTTTGAAGAAACTATTGAGGTAATTACAGTTATTTCATTGTTACTTTTCGATTATTGAATAGCATTAAATTCCTGTTTTATATTACCCTCTTTTTTAAAAGGTGATGTAGTATTTTGTCGTTGTTTCCCAACAAAACACAAAGCTGGGAGTAGATTGGCCATTTGGAAATTTGTCCAAACCTATACTTCAGGGATTATTGCTTAAATATAACAACTCATTGTTTATTGACAGCTCTTCCAATATGAAGCATCTCCTGCAAAAGCAGATTTGATATGCACAATAACCCATCTAGCCATGGTGTTTTCTTACCACAGAAAGTGAGAATAATAGTCTATGACAGATAAATACCACTTTTTTTCAGGTAACATAAACAAATCTACACATAAGGGAAGGATTATTTTATTCTACATTGATAAAAGATTATATTTGGTCATTTGAACTGCCACATTTAATGTATTTAATTTTATTGTCTTCTTCAAGTACTAGTATTGTTCTCAATTAATATGTATAATATGATTGAAGTAACCAGGAAGCTGCTAAAGTCCTGTGAACAGCCCCCACCAGTTAATATTTAAAATAGGGAAATAATACTAAACATGATTTAGGGTTTAGGAACTTACTCCTAGACAACGAGGCTTTATGTTTATGTCAGAAAAGGTAATGGTTGTGGTTTGGTCAATAAACCTTGAAGAACCACTTGGAACTTCCAAGACTAGGGAAGAAGTAGGTAAAAGATAATTCCTACAGGGGGAGATGGCGACCACCTACTCAAATGATACCACCTACTCAAAACAAGACAATGAAGGAAGAAGACAGTCTACACAGTAATTTACATGAGGGGTGAAGANAGTCTGCACACTAATTTACGTGCAGGGCAAAGAAGAAAGAACAAATCATTAAGGAAAATAACAGTGAATATGTGTTAGTTAACTGTATAAATATGAGAATTTTTGAGACAAGAGTGTGCTGTCTTGAGACAGGCACCCATTCATGTGCATCAATGAAATTAATTTGAAAATACCTCGACTCTGTGTGTCTGGCTTGCACACCAGGTAAATGAAACCCATTTGTGGGACAACAGTATTACTGGTTTGGGTGTCTTGGTAACTGATGGAGCAGCTTGATGTTAATAAACACTAATTTGTGGGTTTTGTGTCATACGCCTTGAATGACATAGTATTTCAGCAGTGCTCACCAGTGCTCCTATGAAGAATTCCAGTGAGCTGATGATGTTCCATTTTTATCCTATACAGACATCACCTCTTGATCTTAGGTGCACAATCTATTGTAGTTTTTGCCCTGTTTCCAGAAATTAGGGACAGTCTTAATTACCTAGTTTGTCACAGGGCTCTGATTCACATTAACCAAGAAAGCAGCCGTAATGCCCAACTCTTCGCAAAAATTTTCAATTTTCATAGTAGATTTAAGAGAAATTATTGTGTACCTGGATGCTGTGTACCCCAGTTCTTAGTCTGATTTATTAGCACAGAGGTTTTGAGTCTTTTTGCTGGCACTAGCACGCACTAGCACCTACTTCATTCTATGCTACATGGTTAGCGACATCTGGCAAAGTACAAGATAGGCCCCCACTCACTGGTTCATACACTGGTTGTGAGAGCTTCCACTGCCTGCAGCTTTGTCTGTCCACCTATCTTGGAGGAACTCTGCCGGCAGAAGACTCACTAGTCCTTTCTGCAGAGGACCTGACTGCACACCTCTCTGCTGGGAATATTTTGAATTCTCTAATATCTCTCCAGGTGTGAAACTAGCCACTCTCTTCAGCTTCATCTAGTGACTTCTATGCTCAACTAGTAGAAATTACTCTAGCACAATTACTTTGGCAACAGTTTCATGTCCTTTTCAAAATGTTTAATTCAAGTTCTTAATCATGGACAGGCGGCTTAAAAGGGAATCACTTCATTATAGGCTTAGGTCGTTTCACAAACTCCATGAGTTCTTGTTTGCTTTTCAAATCCTTTGATAAAAAAAATATAGAAAGATATATATCATAAGTTTAATTTTTATTTGGAGTAGAACTCTTCAAATATCTGTAATACAATTTCTCTGTAATACAATTTCATAGTTAACCTCCTCAGCCCTGAGTTAACTGAAAACTGTGGAATCATCAAAGCTTCAAAGCCACCTATTGTTAGAAATAGCTCCCTGTCTTCCTTTTCGCTAGCACCTATTGCTAAATTGCCTTCCTTTTATCACCTTTTCAGGTGTTGTGGTGTTTTTAACTGCTTCATTCTTCAAGGTCTTCTCTTAATTTGCTGCAGTTCTGGCTCAGTTATCACTCAGAGCCAAGAGGTCCCCTTCTCAGAGTGCATGAATTTTGGCTGATGAATCCGCAGTCTTGGTCTCTAGAATACCACTAGACAAAATCATTGTACTGGTAGGCAGTAGGTTCCCAAAGGATCGACGCCTAAGACCAAATGTTATCTTTGCTACTGGAAGGAAGCTTAAGCACAGTGTTAATCCTGGGTGTCTTCAGAGATCCCTTTGTTTTTTCAATTGAGGATCAAGTAACTAATCAAACACCACAGAAAAACACTGTACATTTTTATTACTCAGAAAGTATTGTCAGATGACAAGTTTTATCCAATGATTATATATAATACACATGAAAGAAATCAGGGACTAATCATGGTACGGAAACTGAGTGGAGTGGGGAGACTTATCTAAGAAGAATGGGGAAAAATCAGAAATAGGAAATTCAGGGTATTTGTGTCCCTCTATTTTCTGGAGGTTTTGTGAGTTTAAATTACAGACTTATACTTTTCTGTAGATTGATTTGGATGACAGTTCCAATGTAAAAAGTATTTCACCAGTTCAGACTTTTTATTGAAAGCCCAATTTCACACTCATTTACACTGAAATCTATTCAACTTAAGCTGGTACTCTTGGTGTTCTTTATATTACTCTTGTTCTTTGCAATCAAGTCCGCTATTCCAGTTTTGCCAAAGCAAAAAATTGCTGCAGCCACAGTATAGGCAAACACAGGGAAAAAATCCAAAATAAACTAAATAAAAAAAATAAAGTGCTTTCAATTCCAAGGGGAGGAAATAAAAATGATTTGTATTAAAGGTTAAATATACCCTGAACTATAATGTTACAAGTTTTATAGGAATGATGTCTCTATATCCTTGTGCAATGCATCATCAATTCACAGCCAAATACCACTGGCACTGTACATTTTTTATCTCTACAGAACAATATTTGGATACCACTTACCTCTGAGGCAGTTCTTCTGAAATTATAAATATATTTCTTTCTTGGGATCAAAAGAAAGCACATCAAAATGAATGATGAAGCCTACAAACTGAATTTGCAGCTGTTTTATGTAAACTGGGAGAAAGTGTAAAATTTCCTGTTCTAATTCACTCTACCCAGAGTTTTGACAATAGCAATCTGAAAATGTTACATTTGCAATATTACTTCCCTAGCTGTAAGTAATTACCTAGTTCTTACCTGGCTGTATAAATGATCACAAACAATTATTCCTCCTTGTGTGAGGAAGGACCATGATACTACAAGCTTAAAGTAACCCCATACAAAACTGTGGAGCTAATTCTAGCTGGACTGGTGAAACACAGCAGTTTAAATATAGCATTACTGAAGCAAGACTTCATCTTTAGTCGCAAATTTGCAGCACTCAGTTTTTATCCTATACTAAAGGTATTTTATTCCTCCTTCTGGTGATCCAGAACATGAGCAGTGGCTAGACATTGTGCTGATAATGAGTTTCACAAGCTTGCCTACTACCCCTATTTTACAACACTTGGGACCTTGGTAAGGAAGACAGCCATGGCCAAGACAGATCCCTACTAGAGTTTGGAGAAGACTCTGTGTAGAATCAGTGGTCCAAAATGAATGAAAATATTTTTAAAGTTCAGTATAAACAGATAAGCAATACTAACTGTAATCAATTACAAACTGAATCCAGCAGAATAGCAAGGAAAGTTAGTATATAGCTATAACATCTCTTGAATCTTGTTGTACACAATAAATGAATCTTGTTGTAAACAATACATCTTGTAGATTCAATGTGCAGTTTTATCACTAAACTTACTATAAAATAATTATGATTATGTTATTTTTAAAAGATGCGGCTTAATTTCCTCCATTCTATTAAGTGTATTATTCTTTCATGGTACCACTAACACAGTATTGTGGACATGCTGTCATTGTGGATATAGTCCGCTTGAAAGGTAAGACCTAGACAATGGTGTCATACAGTTAATTTGTAGCACTTCTATCATTGTACTGTTGTGTGTATATGATGACTGTCAGTTCATTAGAATGTAAATCCGTGTATAAATATTTGATATTAAATTCTTTGTTAAAGAAACTTTAAGCCTTGTCTATTCTAGTGATGTGTTTATTGTTTCAATTAAGCCTTAATATTTCACTTGCTCTAACGTTTATATAGCAATAGAGTTTTACAAGAGATTAATAAGAATGGTCTAAGATTACTCTATTGTCATGAAAATGTTTTTCCTTGTGCACTTTCCAGTCTCATTCCAGTCCCTCTCACTGATTCTGAGATTTAATGGCTCATGTGTTCCCTTAGACATAGTCATCTACTATACTATGGTGCTGTGACTATTTCATTATTCTGTTTCTTGACTTCATGCCCGTATCATCAATTCAGCTATTGGTTATTCAGTTTGCTAATGAGGGAAAAGTGCAATGACCATTCAGTCAAACTACAGAATATAGAAAAGGTCAAGATGCTATAGTACATTATTCTAATTCATGGAATATCGTACATAAGACGATATATTTTCCATTCCCTGATACTTCATTTCATAACAAAATTATTACAAGAACATAATATGGCATAAAATTAGTCTACACTAAGAACAAAGCTTGCAATTAAAATGCTAAATGGCACAACTTGAATCCTTTCTTTTGACAATTACTCGGGTAAGAGAAAGGATTTAATCTTGTACCACATGAAATCATAATTTTATAGTTGTCATTTGCCACAGGATACCAAATATATTTTAAATCTACTGCAAGACACAGGTGCCAAAGTGCTGCCTAACCTCTCCCCCTGAGAAATAATGCANACATGTGAAATCCCAAACAGCAAAATTTTTGATCAAGGAAAAGCGATAAAGAATACAGCCAGAATTTTGTAGCCTCACAGTTTCTAAAATTGCCCATGATAGTCAAAATGAGGACTACAGTCCTTGCCCAGCAACTAAGCAAATTTTCACTGTAAAAGTGGCTTTAAAACTGAAACTCTCTTCCTGGAACAGAAACTAAAATCCCATCTCCAGTCTCATAGATGGTAGTCACAGGACAGGGGAATTCTGGTCATTTTCTCTGGTTTTGTTTGATTAACCTTTTACTTTATGTTGTGCAAAATTGAAAAACCTTGAAAAAAGAGTTTTAGAAATACTCTTTCCTCCTATCTCAGCCACAGTGTGATTGTTGGGGTACTTCCAGGCGGTGCCAGATACAGTTTTTTGTTCAGAGGAGCAATTAATTCCATCTCTTACCTCTCAACAATGACTATTTTAACCACTACAGTTTCAGGTTAAAATAAAAGGAAGGGCTAGATTTTAAATGAAATAATGTTCTCCTTTTTTGGTCCTCGTTCTCCCTTTCCTGGGCAGTTTCTTTTTGTCAGAAAATGCTTAGGTATGTAATTCAAGAGTCTTCACATCAATGAAGGCAAGAACATCAATCCAGAAGAGATGTCGAGTTTAAAATACATTTTCTAATTTCCTAATGGATAGCATAAGTTACCTGCATTTCACTTGTAATTGCAAAGCTGTGTGACATTTTGTGACTCCCCATCTTTAATTTAGCTTGGTGTACCTTTAAAGTTACATCTGAGTGTGGAACTTCTTATTGGTATTTTTTTCATCATTTTGCCCTTTAAGTTAATCTTGCATGTCTACCTATTTATTCCTCCCATTATCCAGACCTGTTATTATTTCTCTTCATACAGTGTAGTCTCTCATGATGGTCATATGAATTCGCATATTTTGGAAGCCTGTAATTTCACTTCTATTCTCCTTCACTAAATGGAGTTACTGATATTGTGATGAATTGACTTATTGGACTGTTATTTCTTGGCATTAATTACACTTCATTCATTAATATGACAAATTGCAAAGTTTTCAATTTTGTTATTCTTTTCTTCATTATTCTGGAAAATCAGTTTAGTCTTTATCAATGAAAATTAAGCCTAGTAGCAGATAAAAAGTGAGAAGTTGAAGGCCAAATGATAGGTTGGGTCAGGCTCAAATCTGAATCTGACCTGTGCTCACAATAACTCTGAATTATGAATCAAGCTGCTTTTAACCAGCTAAAGGCTTGTTTTACATTCAGTGCCGACTGTCACGAGTAGAACAGGATTACTAAAGTGACCCATTATTCTCTCTAAATTCCATTTTACATGCAAACAGCAATAAGTTTGGGGCTTTTAGCAGCTTTTCACCCCTTTCAACAGTTCTCTTTTGTCAGTTATTTGGGAAAGTCGGTAAGTTTGGGTAAAAATAATATGCAATTGCCATTTATTTCAGATTGCTTTATTGGAATAAAATTTGGGAACACACTTTAATTTATATCTCAAATTGTGCATTGAGAAGGAAAGAAGAGCATGTACTTCAACCTACTGTAGAGGATTCATAGTTTTGTCTGGCATATGTGCTGCTTGAACAATAACTGCATCTGAAAAACATCACCTTTTATAGCCAAATCTGCTGTTACAGGCTTGGAAATCTGAAGGACATAATTCAAATAAACTTTAGAAGTTGTCAAAGCACACATATTTCCATTGACACTTTCGGCTGTATTTTTTTCAGTAGAGGATTTAATCATGTTGAACTACCAAAGGAGAAAAAGGTTATGATCATCTTTATAAAGAAAACAGATATAAATATAAGAAAAGACCATTATTTCAATACTGGGAGGCATTTGACTGAGGACTTTCAATATTTCTAGCAACCTTTCACTTCTGCCTTCTCTGAGCTCACAGTATCCTCTCAGCCTGTCTTGATGGTGTTTTGCTGGGTTTTACATCACACATTTTTTGTCCAAGGAAGTTAATTATGAATCCTAACACGGTCGTCTAAACAATTTGGAATGGAAGTATGACATATATGCATTAATTTAAGTATTATCCAAATCTATTAATCAAAGGGCTGAAGAGGTGTAGAGGATATGATGTCCAATAAGCCAGCGACATTTTAGAGCTGAAAATGCTGCTCCTCTTACCTTTGCTGCTGTGGAAGAAAAGGTTGATGATTCTCTGGAGATTCTATGATAGCTCAAGACATGTCAATGACTCATCTGTAAATATCTATTCCCCTGAAGCTAGCAAGGAAAACTCCACAGAATGTGCTTGATAATATAAATCTCATCATGAAGCGATATACATCTTGTAATTGCCACTTTAAGGGCGAAGGCCAGATTTCCTGGCAGGTGTGAATTGGCATATCTCTGCTGAAATCACAGAACTGCTGTGTTACATCAGTTTGAGAGTCTGGACCTATTTCCTGAGTTATTTTTGTCATGCTCCTAAAATCAATTCCTTGAAGGCTAAGGCGGTGAAGAAAGGAAATAACTCTCTACTACTGGGATATTGGCTACCACATAGGCTCTTGTCCAGCCTAAGACATTTGGGTTTTACTCTATCATAAATGATAAAATTTAATAAACCTATATAATGTGAAAATTGTATAAAATAAAAAAAGAGAAAAATACAAAATAATATATGACTTCTTGAAATTACAGTTTACTGAATTTTCTTCTTCAGTTTGGACTATTTCAAATAATCTGGTTGTGAGTATGTTAAGATAAAATAAAATTTATGAAGCCAATGTTTACTTCTCACTTTTAGCTTTCATGGTAGGGTCAGAATTAAACCCATAGGATTCCACACCAAGGAACACTTAAATGCTGAAGATTGCTGAATGACCAGACTTTTCTGAATAATAGGAGTTATTTTTGTTGTGATATCTTATGGATATGAGTTTATAGATTGGCTTTAAAAATTTAATAGCAAAAATGACCTCATATTTTCCATTGTCTCTGAAAAATCACAGCAGTCAGTTTCATTTTCCATGTTTCCCGCCAAACTACTTATTCCATCTCTCATCCAGATATTCCTTCTCTTCATTGTCAGTGGTCTGAACCAGAATGCCAGTTTACCACACCTCACACGTTCTAACAGCAGTCAGTTAATCCAGTCAGAATTGCACGAGTCCAAGATAAGACTGTAGTGTCACAGTCCTTTACATGAGGCATGTTCAGTTGGAAGATTTACCCAGGTTTATGGGGTTTATTTTGGAAATGACCTGTTTTCAAGCAGAGAAAGAGTAATTTTTTTGTGAGAATTGTTTATGTTAAGAGCAGATTACTTGGTGAGTCAATCAGAGCAAAGGACTGGAAATCTGTGGGCATAAACTATGCATGAGATTTTCAGGCTCACAGAGGGTGTATTTGCTCAGATCCTTACCAAATTTTTCTGGAAGTCAGTAACTCCAGCCTTAGCCAGAAATCTGAAGTATGTCCAACTGCTTTAAGGAGCATGTCTACCTGGCACAATGCAGAAATCCTGGTCTAGGTTGGGTTAGGTAGTTTGCTTCTGTATTGGGTATAAATGACAAGGTGTTGGCAGTGGGAGGGCTGCAGGACCGGCCTCTGTGAGAAATGGCCAGGGGCTGCCCTGTGCTGGACACAGGCTGGTTCCAGACAGCTCCAACAGCTCCAACATTCCTGCTGCCGGACACAGCTGAGACCATGAGCCAAGCTGGTGGTGCCTCTGTGAAAACATGTTTAAGGAAGGGTAGAAAACCCAAGATGGGAGGAAGACAAGGAAAAAAATAGTGAGAAATAGCAGAGGGAACACCAAGGTCAGAGGAGGAGGAGGAGGAGAAGAAGGAAGCACTCCAGGCACTGGAGCAGATATCCATACTGCAGCCTGCGGAGGACCCCATGCTGGAGCAGATGGGTATTTCCTTAAGGAACTGCAGCCCGTAGAAAGCCCACACTGGAGCAGGGAAAAGTGTGAAGAGGAAGGATCTGCAGAGAGAAACCATAGCCTCCTCCATCTTCCATCCCCTCTGTGCCACTTGGGCAGGGGGGTAGAGGAGTCGGGAGTAAAGGTTTGAAGTTAGGCATGAGAAAGTGGAAAGGTGGTGTTTTAATATGTGTCTTTGCATTTCACTACCAAAATCTATTTTAATTGGCAATAAATTAATTTTCCCAAAGTGGGTCTGGTTTGCCTGTGACAGTAATTTATAAACAATCTCCCTGTCTTTATCTTGACTGATGAGTTTTCTCATCCCATTTTCCCTCTCTGTCCCACCTAGGAGGGGGAGTGAGTGAGGTGCTGGATGATGTTTGGCTCTTAGCCAAGGCGAACCCACCACAGGTTCTTAGAAACAGATTACTTATGTGTAGTCAATACTTTGTCTGGGCTGAATTATGATATATTCACCTGTGTTGAGTTCTGTGCTCCTATACAAATTTTGCTTCCAGTATGTGTTGCAGGTTTTTTTGGGGTATGCCTGCACAGGCATAACTTAAGTTCCAGTTTCCTCTCAGGTCTCTTTGAGTTGCATGGACTTATTCGTCATAAAATCCTTTGAGTTCTACACATGAAAACCAGTATATCTGAGCTGAGTTATTAAAATTTTTGCTGTATGAGCATCGATCATAATAGAGGACATCAGAAACTGACATGATGTTTGGGAATTTAATGGTGTGTATTTTCTTCTTGATAGGCACATATATTTTCCATTAATGCTAATGGGAGTTATATGTGTGCGACAAGAGAACATACCACTTTGCATGTAAATTTCACATTTTATTTTACAGATGATATGTAACCCTATTATCACCAGGATCTTAGTGCTGGCACGAAAATTTGTCCTAGCTCGGTTGGTTATAATCAAACATTAAAATGATCTAGCTAGGCCTAATTGTATTTTACCTTCCCACCACTTTTGTAATGAAAGTACTTTAATCCAAAGCATTTTTCTGTGTCATGTGGATGAATAAATAGCCTTTTTCTTGAAGTTAAGTTGTTTTTAAACTCGAGCTAATAAAACTGCTTATTTCCGTTTCCATGACTTACAAGTACAGTTAAAAGGCTTACACAATTTAGATTTGAAACATTCTTCAGGAAGAGAGACTGGTAACAGATTATATCCTTGACTTTTGAAGGTACCTGATAGAAAATGCCAGCTTTTATAAATCCTGTGTTTGATCTAGAAAGGGTGTAGGTTTTTTGCCATACAGTGATTTTCAAGAAAAAGTTATGCAAGTCTATGATTGTAAATTTGAAATAGCACAAAGTTTTGTGTAAAGCCTTGTGAGGTAACTTAGGGTAACATTGACCGTGGCTCACAAGTTGCATTAGAATTAGTTATCTCTTATATTTCTTCTCCTTTCATTACTTTCTTCTTGTTTGCACGAAATTTCTTCTTTTTTTCTTTACTAACCTGTCCAGTCATACCAGAAGCAGCTCCCTCTTCCCCAGAACTTTCAAAAGGTGACCTCCACATTCTGGAAAATTCAAATTCAGGACTTTTGGCTGATGCAGGTACCACTTATATTTTCACTGAAAATATATAAAAAAAAAGGTGGATGTACTTGGAAACAGAAACGTCCTTTTGTTGAAAAACTGGAAAATATCATCTAAATATAGCTGAAGTTCTTGGCCTTGCTAAAAACATGGGTCTGGGAAAATTTTCTTTATATGTACTGTCAGGATCCCAGGATATCAGAGTCATGGCAAAGAGCTAGCTGGAGATTTCTGGCATGACCCAGGACTTTCACTGTTGTCAGGCTCCATTTTCACAGCAGAAAGCCTCTGAGAGATGTTTAAATCAAAACAAACCAGGATTTTGCAATAAGACTTTGGTTTTGGAGTAAATTCCATCAAACTACAACCCATATAGTAATCACACTGGGGTAGAAAACAGGTAAAAATTATAAGCTATGTCAACTGCTGGCAAGACTCAATTTGTTTCCTAATCAAGCCAGAGGCATTGCAAAGGTAAGATGGGAGACTACAGCAATTTGGACAATATCTGGAGAAGATCCAAGATCCTTGCTACTGTACAGAAGTAAGAACTGATGTTTCAATTTTCATTTATATGTGGAAAATTCCATAAAAGTTAATTTAAAATCACTAGAACTGTTTGGTATTTCATTCCCAAACCAGTAACCTGAAAAGGGAGATTTACCATTGACCGCCTAGGAGCAAGGTAGGTTTTATAATCTGACACAGGTAGATATTTCTTTGTGATTTTGATTTCCAGGTATTCTGCTGTCCAACCTTTTTTTTCTCTTGCAACTTCCTCATTCTGTTTTCCTCCTTTCTGCCTTATAATGATTTTACTTCTGAGTGCTGGGTCAGATCCTCAAAAATCAATGTGACTGGGGTTATTCCAGCAGAGCAGCTGCTTTCATTTTACTATCACAGTAAAATTACAATTCTCTTTGAATAAGGCCTAAACCTTTGCTGTCCTTTGAAAGGATTTGTGTACTTAAGAGTCTTGATACACAGAGTACTGCTACAGAGGTTGCTACTAATAAGATTTTTTTAAAAAAGGAATAATGATAACAACTTAATTTTAGAAAGATTTCTTACTTAGATACTTAGATACTTTTTAATATTTATATTTCTTCATGCAGAATTTTGAAAACAGCATATGTAAGATTCACCAGAGAATTATTTGTCCTTAGAAGCTATGACAGGACTTCGGTTCAAGAATCGCCATCACTGTTTCCCCAAAAGCATTTGATTTAAGAAACAACCTGCACATCTCATGCTGAATTATAAGAGTAATAAAGCTGACTGGCAGGAAAAGCCACAATTACTCAGATCCTAAGCCCTCTCTTCTCAAAAAGACACAAAAACATAGTAAGAAGTGACAGTCATTCTGCAGCAATGCTAAACTGTAAAATTTTGTACTGGGTATTCAATATTAATAAATAATAATTCCATTCTCTTTTAAAATAAAAGGAGTAGAAAGGATGAAATTCTGTATTAAATTCTATAAGCTTTCAAAGATATTCCTATAGGCCTTTGTGCAAAGGTCAGTCACATGCAAAAAACTCACTACA
>VYZV01030365.1:5793-16310 GCA_013401275.1 Pandion haliaetus | reverse complement strand
CCCAGCTCAGCTCCATTCCTGGGCTGCTCTCCGGTGTCACACTGCTCCAGTGCGGTTTTTACCATGGAGTTAGGGCCATCTTCGGGAGCCTCCGCTCCACTGTTCACCTCAGTGGGCTGCAGGGGGACAGCCTGCCTTCTCACCACACTGCAGGGCCATCAGCCTTGTCAGGCGCCCCTCCTCCCCCTCCTTCTTCACTGACTCCAGTATCGGCAGAGATGTTCCTCTCACGTTTCCCAACCCCGCACGCTGCCGGTTCCCGTTCTTAACTATGTTCTCCCAGAGGCGCTGCCACGGTCACTCCCTGTCTGGGCTGCAGAGGCGGGTCCGACTCTTTGGTGCCAGGGAATCTTCCAGCAGCTTCTTAAATGAGCCTCCTCTGCAGCTCTCTCCCCCCCTCCAAAGAAAATGCTGCCACACAAGCCCATAACAGCCGGGAAGGTGGGAGGGGTGGGGGGGAAGGTGTTCTGAGGTTTGGTTTTCCTTCCTAATATCTTTGGGTTTTGTTTGATTGGTAGTAAATGAAATTGATTTTGTTTCTTCCCCAAGTTGAGCCTGTCTTTTGCCTGTGACCATAAGTGGGGAGTGATCCCTCCCAGTCCTTGTCTCGACCCACAAGCCTGCCTTTGTATTTTCTCCTCATTCCACCATGGCCAGGTGCGGGGGTGGGGGTTGAGTGAGCGGCTTCGTGGTGCTTTATTACTGGCTGGGCTGAAACCTAAACCACGACAGTGTATTAAGAGGTGAAATACAAGTTTTCTTTGTCTCCCAAATGGCTATGTTGTTCATCATGTTGTATTAGAAGTTCTTCAAAGAGACCAAAGACATTTCTGCATCTTCAATGTCAGAGAAGAAGCTTTTCTCTTTTCATCATGCTCATCTGAAGAATACATTTATATTTTCAGAGTGCATCCCTTCTGGCTTTCATTTCGACAGGTTAAGAATTGAGAGCTTCTAATTTCTTCCTGTTAAACTCTCCATTTCCTCGATTTTTACAGTAGTTCTCCTCAGTCCAGTTTCAATTCCTCTTTGGATGAGCTCTTTCAAGTGCCTTGTATACTGTAAATACAGCTCTTCTTTTACTGGAATTATCTTTACTGATATATGCTGAGATTGCTTTTAGAAATTATGACCCTGTATGAATCTGGAAAGACTCCTGGATGCCAAGGTATGTAAAATGACACAAGCATTAGAACTTAGTCACCCAACTTGTATATAGACACCTTCATGTAGAGCTTTACATTTAGGTGTCTTAATTTTGAATGGATTAACATCCTTATTTAAAAAAAAAAAAGCAGCTACTAAGTTTGCTGCAGAACACTATGTTACTTTTAAGCATTGATGCAAGCAACTAAATGAAACGGGAAACCATAGGCAATGACCAATATGACAAATTTCAAAGGTTCTAGAAGACCTACAAATCAGATTGCACATTTATGACACAATCTGCTATTTACACCAGTACATTGTTCGTGTAGTCTTCTCCTGTGTGTTCCATACTATATATTTTCCATCATTGTTTATTATTGCTATTATTGTTATTACTATACTGTATTTTAAATAGTGTCAGCATTGAGAAATAAACTGATAAACCAGTTATCTTCAAAAGTATCCCTTTACCATTTCTTGCTTGCTTTTTTGGATGCTCATACAAGGAAAACCAAGATGACAAGCCTAATCAATTATATGCAATTCCATATTAAATCTTTCTATTATTCAGTTAAATCTAGTTCATCAAATTCAATGGTAAAAAGAAACACGAAAAAGTAACACATTGAAACTGATGGCTGCAGATACAAAAGCCCATATGAATTAAATTCTATTTTTATCCAAAAAAATGAAAAATACAACTCTCAATTTTCTAGAATTAGTGTAATATCCACGATGAAAGAAAGAGATTTTCTGTTCTTTTTTGGCCTTATTCTAGTAAGATAAGGGGACTCATGCTGCTGGAGCATATTTCTGTACCTTTTATCTGCATTTTAACACATATAAATGCATGTTGACTTATAAGAAAAGGCTGTAATCTCTATAAAAAATTTCTTCAGTCCTACAACTCAAGTCAGATTTATAGGACAGTTTGCCAGTTGTGCTCTTCTAATCTCCTGAAAAGTTATAGATTACACTTCAATTTTTGTAATATTAGTGAAACAACCTTCTTAACTCTGTCTTGTATTTTCTTTATAAAGCAAACTATCTGAAGATAGGCATTCAGATTTTTCATTATTTCTCTCTCTTACTTTTTTAGATGTTCCTTCTTCGACAGAAAATACCTCTTCATTTTTTAAAACCCCTATTAAATTGCAGCTCCTGGTTGTTTTAATTATTATGTTGAAAGAAGATAATTTCCTTTTTGCACATAATTTCCATATTTTTAGTTTTTCCTCCAAATTCCTTNACTCTGAATAAACTGAAGTAAGTGGCTGAACACCTTATTTAGAAAAAAAAAAAAAAAAAAAAAAAGGATGCAGTCTCCTGGTAACCCATTGACCAGGCTGTTAATGAGCCCATTATCAAATCAAAAATCAGACTCTCAAATCAGTGAAAGAGAAAAAGATGGGTCATTATTCTAAGTATCCATTGTTAATCAATCTATAGAACCTCTGAATATAAAAAAATGTTTTTTTACAAAACACTGAGCTTATGCTATGTCTAAAGGAACTTGCAGAAGCTATGTGAAGTGCCTGAATAAAGCATAGTGAAAGTCCGTGTGCCAAAAATCTACTCTCAGTTACAGCAGTGTAAATCCACAGTAGCAGCAGAGTTCTACATTTTTGCCTGATGTCAAATTTAACTCAGTGTAGCGTAATGAACAGAATGAGTGTCATCTTAAATATTTAATAGAATTCTGACTAAATTTAAATGGGGTTTCCCTGGTGATATAAAATACATGTGTATATAATTTTTATCTTGAGAAAGTGGAAAATGCAGGATTTTAGCTGTGACTAAAACAATCAATCATGAATATATATCTTCTGTATTTTTTCCATCACTGATGTATTTCCTTCATCCCCTGTCTCTTCCTCATTTTTTACTTCTCCATCCATATAACACTTCATTGCTGTCATTCAGTCCATTATTAAATTTAGGCAGAAAAGGTGGTTTAATCTTTAATATTTGTAAGAGCAATATAGCTAGAGATATTTCATTAATTGAAACTAAGTTTATTTTTTGTGCTAAATGAAAGTTCCGTATGGTAGTTCTATAGAATGGAAAAAAACAGCAGATTCAAAAAACTTTTTGAGTGTACTGGTTTTATGAGATTTTCAGCCCTGTTTAGGTCAAAGAATTTCAGCTATGCATTTCTATTTGCTTAAAGGGACCTATTTTCACTTGTACAAGTTAATTCTATCTGAATGCCTTCCTATATAGATCAAGATGAAAATATATTAACTTTAAATAAGTAGGTCTAATAAGAAATTGAGGCATTCTGGTTTTGCCTTGTTCTTACTGTAGACAAGAGATTACCTATAAAATACATGTTTTAATTTTTAGGCTCTAAAATAGTGAAGAGCCATAGAAGTTGCCCTCAGAAATTTGGAAATACTCTATTTTCTATTTTAAAATTTATTAAAATATTATCAAAAGTTTTAGAGGTGACATATTATACTGCATTTCCTATACAAGTAAAATTTTTATCTTTTTAAAAAGAGTATTGTGAAAGTATTTTGTTGGACCTTTTTTTTTTCTTTCTTTTTTTCCCCCAGGGTATTCATTCCAGGAGGGTGAATGTCATAATATCTCTCTACTTTGATATTTCTTCTGCTTTATCTGTTGCACTCAGCAACCAGAAGATGAACAAAAAGGCTCCAGAAGCTGACTAAAATTATGAAACACATTTGTCATCTATTAATTTATTGCTACAGCTGCAAAAATTGCATAAAGTTAATTATCTGAACTAGCAATGCAAAACGGCTGCTTTTAAAAAAAAAAATAAATAAACCAAACCAAACTGCATCTTCCTTGATTAAATAACCATGTAGGCTTTTGTTATAATATAGCTGTTAACACCTTCTTGGAAAAAATAAAAGACTGAAATATAGAACAGTCTTCATGAAGATGTTTTTAAGTCAAGAATTTTGATCCAAGAAGCTAAAGAAGCAAGAGCCTAACACATTGTAAAGATAAGAATATTTCACTGGTAAACTCTGAAGCTGGGGCTAGTGTATATTTCTGCATTTTAGTCAATGGCTACTTAATACAAAATAAAGAGGCCTATTGAGAAATAGGACTAAGAACCAGATAAGCTGCTTCCTTCTGGATGCCCTAGAGGATGTATTCATTCTCTCCTACATGGCCTTCTCTTTGGCCTTCTCTTTGGAGGATTGAGTAAGTACAGTCCCTTCCTCATTTCCCTGTGATGTCAGGGAAAATTTCTGAAAAGTGGGAGTGGTGGTTAGATATTTATCTGGACTTGCAGGGAAACTGATACACTATTTTCTATGGTCTACATTGTTTTAGCTATTAAGGTATTTTGCAAAGGCTGAAAAAGCACCTCTTACTTTCCACAAGACCTATTGGGTTACTTGGGCCTTAATCATTGAAAAATTAGGGTTAAAAATACTATTCTTATGCATCTGACTTTCCTTAGTTTATATATAATTAATTCACTAGTGTGGTCTGAGGAAATTTTATGCAGTTTGAACCTCACAATGTAAAAGGATGTTTAGATATTGTTCATAATATCTAAAGTTCTATACTCTGGGCACGGCTTTGGTAGAGTAAGAAGGCCTACAGATTTACAGGTTTTTGTGTTAGTAAAGAAGCAAACAAAAGAAGTAGGGGAAGGAGGAGAAATAAATATAAGGGTGTGGGGTTTTGCTTTCGTACATTCTTTTTTATTTGTTGAATGTCAGATTAGTTTTTTATGTGCTTATCTAAATCTTTAGTCTCAGGTTTTTCCCTGGATCAAAAGACTCCCACAACTTCTTTTTATGTCCTACCTCTTCCTGAAGCACTTTCAAGAAAGAAAAAAAAAAGAGAGGGAGAAATGGAAACTCTATCCAATGTGGAAAATGACAGGAAATCATCTGATAAACATAAAGGGCAGAGGGCTGTAATGTTAAAAAATACCTATATGATGGAGCCTCTTAAAGCCTTAAGAAAACTGAAAGAAATAGATGGTTAAAGCTCTGCCAATAGTGTGATCACTAGCGAAGATCAAGCTAGACCACCTGGCAAGTAGGTGAACCTGCCTGGGAGCTGGAGAGATGTGTCTCTAAGAGCAGGACCCCCGGAGGAGCTACCTCTCAGAGAGACCCAAAGGCGGCTGCTGGAGGCAATATGGGCTCTGTGTGTGTTTGTGTCTAGGGGAGAGGCACCTCGGGAGAACAAGGGTCCAGGACCACCTGCTGGATGGACCATGTGTCCAAAGCCAGTTCCGCGGGGATCTGTGGTGTGTCGATGGTTTTTTTTTGTGTGTGTGTATGTGCTCACGCGTGTGTTAGCAAAGGGAGTTCTGGAGTGGGGCTGTGGTCTCAGGGGCTCATAAGTCCAAGTGACAGCAACTGCGGAGACAGGGATCCAGGGGCAGCTAGAGAGACAGTGTCTGAGCCCCGCTGCTGGCGGCAATCCGTATTACACATACGGATAAATTTTGCACTAGTGCACCTGCCTGAGAGGAGAGAGGCGCAGGATGAGGCCATTGGCACTGTGTTCATGTGACTGCTCTGTGTGTCTGCCTGTGATCTGTGTGGCTGGATATGTTTATGTGCTCATGTATTGTATATGTGAGTTTTTGTGCCTACTGGGAACACACGCTCAGGTTGACTACTGGTTGGTCCTGGGGACATGGAGCTGTGTCAGCCCTGCCTCTCTTGGGCAGCTGGATTTGGCTCTCCTCTAACAGATACTCCAAGGTAAAATATGTCTTTTTCGTTGTGTTACTTGGTAGTTCAGCATAGCTCTCTAAACAGCACAGTTTCCTGAAACACTTTGTGAAGTTAATTATCCCTCTGCCCCATCTGTGGCCCATGTTGGGAGTATGGTTTCAGCTCAGCTGGTTTGGATAACTAGGCTAGGACAAACCTGTGGATGTTGTACTGCCTTGCCCAAGGAACTTCTCTTAAAGAAGAACTATTGAAACATAGGCAATGACATATCCACATGCACACGGAGATAGCTTAATAAACTGAAGCAGAAACAGGGAAGAAAACTAGCGACATGTATATTTTAGAATTGTCTCAGGAATAAAATTATCTCTAATTACAAAATCAGAGAACATAAACAAAGAGAAAGGAAATCAGAATGAAAATTATATTATATAAAGGGAGTAAGAAGTGTTCACAACATAGGTAAATTGAAAACCAGATTCAAACCTGTCAAAGAATATGGAAAAGGAAGAATATTTATAGAGATTAGATAAAGACAGATTCTCAAATATCTGTGTGAGAAAAGACAAACTAAGCAATTACAGACTTATATGAATATTTTTCTTAATTGGAAACACACATTAAATAAATGGAATCAGAGAATTGTGGATATGTAGGGATAAGTAGGTGATGGAAGTTGGAGTGGAGGGAATGCTAAAACAAGAATCTAGGACAGGAAG
Organism: Pandion haliaetus; assembly: GCA_013401275.1. Taxonomy (NCBI): domain Eukaryota; kingdom Metazoa; phylum Chordata; class Aves; order Accipitriformes; family Pandionidae; genus Pandion; species Pandion haliaetus. The sequence goes on along the minus strand of VYZV01030365.1, from coordinate 9,760 downwards.
AAGAAAAAAAAACAGAAAAAAACCTTGGAGAGCTTTAGACAAAGAGTTTTTTGTAAAAAATTACAGAACCGTTACACTGAAAATGGAGAAAAAATATTTCAGTAGGAAATGTTTTGAAATATACAGAATAAGGTGCCAGTTTATCATTGAATTTAGTCCCTTGCAACCACATACACCCAATCACTCAAAATGTTACTTGAAGTGTCTGTAAAGTAGCCACTGTAAATTCTACCACAGGTCATTCACAAAGCACTTTGCAGTTCTACAAACTAAGGAAATCTAAACACGTAAAGAAATACTAAAAGTCACAACTGTGAAATTCTGTGAAAAGGGAGCAAGAAACATCAAAGATGCTGCAAGTATTCTACTTTCAGCACTATGATATTTGATTATCTCCATGCCAAAGGGGAAAGGATAATAATCCTAAAGAGTTTCTCAAAAATTAGTATGTTGAGAATTTTTTCCAGTGCCAAAATCTGGTGTACAGCTAAACACTAAATACTTTAGCAAGACATCAATAAGGAAAATTCAAGATTTTAACAGCAGTGAAAAACCCTGTACATTGTGCTATACACACTATCTTTTTCTGTAATCGGTAGCTAATATTTGATAGGAAAGGGAAAAAACTTTAAACATTGTATACGGAGGGCAGAGAAAAAATCTCAGGCTGCCGTAAGCGATAAGCAGAGCCATGAAATATGCATTTAGTATAATGAAATATTTTCAAATGTAGAAGTACAGCTGAAACGAGTGCTAGGGCTGAAATGGGAATGAAAGTGGGACTACAGCTGGAAAAAAGCTCTTACAGATAGACACTGCTTTTTTCAGATGGAAAAATGTCATAAAATTCAAAGTTTCAAAGTTTGACATTTTTTAATCTACCCTTTTCAATGAAGAGGCTGGAACAAGTATTTTGTGAAAAAATTAATGTTTTCAAGTATTAGTGTAAATCTCCACTTAGTCCTTGGTGGTTACAATTTACTGTTGTACCTGCAACGGATAACAGCCTAGGGTAGGTTAACCCTAGTAGCTGGTGGCCTGAATTACTGTACTCTTGACATTAGAAACCATGCTAGTGAACTGTTACAGCTGTAACTGTAAAATTTTATAAACTCTCTGTTATCTTTAGACGCAGTACAAACATTGAGATATTCAGCTTATTGATCTTTCTCCCTGCCAAAGCAGTATGCTCTACTGTAATTTTTTTGTCTTTTGTTATTTACAGTGTCCAAATCACTGAAATTTCCACTAATTCCCTCACAAAGCTATTTTGTATCTCACTATGGGAACTCTTACATAAGAACTTTTTTAAAAAATTATCTATTTATTTCTTTTTTTTTTTGCACCTGGTTAAGAGACCTTCTCATTCTTCAGTACCAATACTGTAATTTTTCTTTTTTATCTTCCAGCCAAGCATTCTTAATTTATTTAAGACTTGCTCATGTTTCAATTCTTCAGGCACCTTCTTCTGAAATCTTTCTAAGTATTGATTATCTTTCTGGTAAAGAGGTACCTATAAGAAAAAAGAATATGCTGACTACAAGGGGCTGGTCTCCAGGCAGATGTGTATAATGTAATTATATGTCCCTGGTCTACAGAATTGATTTCTGTTCAGATTATGAGAAGATTTTTATCTACTAATAGACAGTAAACAAATTTCTAGTGTTCTGCTTAATATTCCCTTTACCTGTGTTTTATTGTCACAGCTTAGTGGATCCTCAGAATCATTCTATTTCTCTGAGAGATGAGGGATAACATGAGGATTTCTATAGAAAGTGTAACTGAGGTGGAAGTGCTCGCTCTCGTTCTTAACAGAGATGATATAATGGCATTTAAACATTTCAGATATACTGAGTCTGATAAGTGGAAATGTGTAGCAGGTGCAGAATTCCACATGAAGAGCAGAAGGAAACCCAGGAAATGATTCTTTAATGAGCTACTAAGCAGATTATTGCACAATAAACATATCCCTTAACAAAAAACAGGAAGTACAGTAGGTGCGTTTCTTTATTCAATCTTAAAAATTTCTGGTTTACTTTTTATTGCTCTTGTTTTTCTGGCTTCTCATAAGTGCAGTTCTGGGTCATTTAGCACTTGTCTTTCCTCCAAAACAGACACTTGATCATGTGGGTTTGACATTTTACTTTCTGCTGTGTCTAGTAAAGACAGACCAATGTGATGGATGGTAATATTGAAATACACAACCTGCTGAGAATATATTACATGGTTTAGAAATTTAATATAGTTGTGTGAGAGTTTATCAGCATATCTAGAACACATTAGCAAGATGTTCCACATACTTCTAGTAATTACTCTGAGGTCTTAAAAAATAGTTACAATTTTTCTCTGTGGGATACCAGAAAGGATGAATCTGTGTCATCTGTTCTTTAAAGGGTACATGCTGTCACCTAAAACAGAAAGCATAACATTTGGATAAGAAATTATATTATCACCCATGGCATAATTATTATCTGGTCACTAATAAATGATAACTCTGATGCTCACTAGAGTTTTATTGTTTGTCCACATTCAGATGCCCAACCTCAGAAGTTTTTACTGGAACCTGAAGATCAGAAAATACTGTTCCTAACCCCCTTTTTAAAGCTCTTTTTTTTAAATGGACACATAAAAATTATTTATATACTTCCAGTCTCCGTAAATGATTTTGAAAAATTACTTGTGGTGAGGGAATAGTCATTGATTGTCAAAAAAAATCCAAAACCACTCTTCAGTATTTACTACTGAGTAACAGTAAACAACTCACTTAATCTACATCCTGCCTTCTGAAGTTAAAATCTCATACTGGCAGCATGTTCAGTTGCTTGTTCTTGGTATCCTGGTTGGCATCCAGCTTACGCTGCAGAAAGGTTTGCGTTTCCTGGAAGTCATTTACCGTGTCTACTGGTTGTGTGTGGATGCCTTGGATAACTTGGAAGTTCTCCTATCACACTAGGAAACTATGTTTATCATAAAATCTTTGTTTTGAAAAGACCTCAGGAGACCTAGATCAACTACTCCAACTTCCCACTCAGAGCAGATCTTGTTAGAGGAGGTTACTCAGGGCCTTCTCCAGTTGAGTTCAAAACATCTTCAAGGATCAAGACATCTTAATCTGTCTAGGAAATCTGTTCCAGTGCTTGATGACCCTAAAGGTGATTCCCGCCCGCCACCTTTTTTCTAATCAAAATTTGCCATGTTCCAGCTTTGTTCTGCTGCCTCTTGTCCTATCACTGTGTGCCTGTGAGAACAAACTTCAATATACCCTCTTATTAGGTGTTTGTAGACAGCAGCATGGCCTTCCCTAACCCTTTTCTTTAGCCTTCTTCTTTAAGGGTGAACAAGCCCTGTCCTCAGCCTCTTCTTGTTTGTCATGTGCTCCCTAATGGTCTTGGTGCTTCTGTGCTTGATTTCCTCCAGTTAAGTCAGTCCCTTTCCTGTACTAGAGAGCCCAAAATTGTCCACAGTACTCCAGGTATCGTCTCACAGGTTCTGAACAGAGAAGTAATAACTTCTTCCAACCTGCTGTCTTCACTTTTGCATATACATCCAAGTAGGCAGTTGATCTTTGCTGTAAGAAGAATCTTGGTTTCTACGAGAATACTCATCCTTTTCTGTAAAGCTGTTTTCTAGAAAGTCAGACCCCAGTCCATGCTGTTGCATCAAGTTGTTCTGTTGCAGGTGGAGAACTTTTGTTTTGCCTTTGTTAAAATTTGTAAGGTTTCTCTTGCCCATGTTTGCAGCCTGTTAAGTTTCTCTGAAATTTGTCCAGGCCATTAAGAAGCTAAACAATATTGGCACTGGCCTTGACCTCTGAAGGATGCCACTCCTAACCAGCTGCCAGCTGGACTTCCTGACACTGATCGTAATCCTTTGAGACAGAACATCCAGCCAATTTACCATCCACCCTGTCCTTACCTCACTGTCGTGGTTTCAGCCCAGCCAGTAACAAAGCACCACACAGCCACTC